>CAKJTW010000360.1:0-93991 GCA_917880005.1 Nanger dama | reverse complement strand
ACTCCTAACCTCAACTCCTAACCCAACCTCACCAAACCCAAACCCAAACTAAACCCCTAACACTAACCCAAACCTAACCCAAAACCCACCCCAACTCCTAACCCCTAACCCTAACCCTAACCCTAACCCTAACCCTAACCCTAAACCAAAACCCTAACCCTAAATTAACCCTAAATTTAATAAACTTTAAAATTTTAACCTAACCCTAAATTTTAACCCCAAATTTAAATTTAAATTTAACCCTAACTTAATAATTTAAATTCATGATTTTAGACTTGATTCAATTTAAATTTTACTTTAATACTAAATTAATTTTAACAAGCATTTCTAAATTTAATATTAAATTTTAATTTTAAATAATTTAATTTAAATTTTAATTTTAATTTTAATTTTAATTTCTAAATTTAATTCTAATTTTAATTTTAAATTTTAATTTTAATTTATTGTACCTAAGTTAATTTTAATTTTAATTTTAATTTTAAATTTTATTTAAATTTAATTTTAATTTAATTTTAATTTTAAATTAATTTTAATTTTAATTTTAATTTTAAATTTACCTAACACTTACTCCCAACTTCTAATTGTAACCTTCAACCCAATTCACCTTAACGCTACCCTACCCTACCCCAACACACAACCCCCAATTACCTAGCCATATTTAACCTATTCCAACACAACTCTAATCTCTAACCCCCAACCTAACTAACCTTAACCCAACCCCACTAACACTAATCCTAACCAAACCCCTAACCCTAACCCTAAATTTAACCTAACTCCTAACCCTAACCCTAACCCTAACTTTCTAAATTCCTAATTTTAATTTAAACCTAAATTTTAAATTTAATTTTAATTTTAATTTTAATTTCTAATAATTTTAATTTTAATTTAATTTTAAATTAATTTTAAATTTAATAACTTAATTTTTAATTTTAAATTTAATTTTATTCTAATTTTAATTTCAATTTTAATTTTTAATTTTAATTTTTTTAATTTTCATTTCTTATATTTAATAATTTAATTACCCCTAATTTTCAATTTTAATTTATCTTAATTTTAACCCTAACCCCTAATTTAATTTTAACCCTAACATTAAATAACTTTAAATTTTACCTAAATTTAATTCTTACTTTAATTTTTAACTAAATTTTAACCCCTAAAACCCCTAACCCTAAACCTAACCAAAAACAACCCCTAACCCTAACCCTAACCCTAAACCCAACCTTAAATTTAACCCTAACCCTAACCCTAAATTTAAATTTAAATTTAACCCCAAACCCTAATTTTAACCTAAATTTTAACCCTAAAACCTTAAATTTTAATTTAAATTTTAATTTGGGGTTAAATTTAATTTTACCTTAATTTTAATTTTAAATTCAAATAATTTTAACAGTATACTAATTTTAATTTATTTTAATTATAATTTTATAATTTGAATTCTGAATTTTAATTTTATATTTTAAATTTAATTTTAATTTTCTAATTTCAACCCACCCTACCTCCTAATATTGTAAACTAAAATTAATTTTAATTTTATCTCTCAACTTAAATCAACTCTAATCCTAATGCTAACTCCTAAACCCGACACCTAACCCCAACCCCCAACCCCTAACCCCCAACCCTAACAGAAACCCAAACCCCTAACCCCAACCTAAACCTAAACCTAACGCTAACCCTAACGCAACTGCCCCTAACCCTAACGCCAACCATAACCCCAACACTAACCCAAACCATAACCCAACCCCAGTCGTAAACACTAACCCCAACCCCAACCCTAACCCTAAATCCTAACCCAACCCCAACCCCAATCCTAACTCCTAACCCCAACCCAACACAAACCCCAACCCTAACCCTAACCCTAACCCCAAACCCAAGCACTAACCCCAACCCCAACCCCAACCCTCAACCCAACCCTAACCCCAAACATAAAGCCTAAACCCAACACCAACCAAAACCCCTAACACTACCCCCAACCCCAACCCCTAACCTAAATGCAACCGAACCCCTATCCCTAACGCTAACCCCAACCCTAAACCCTAACCCTCAACCCTAACCCCAAACCTAACCCCAACACTAACACTAACTCGCCTAAACCCAAACATAACCCAACCCCACCCCCAACTCTTATCCTAACCCCAACCGTAATCCCAAACCTAACCCCAACCCCAACCCTACCCGAAACCCCCAATCCCAACCCTGACCCCAACCGGAAACACTAACCCTAACCATAACCAAAACCCCAACCCAAACCTAACCCTAACCCTAACCCCAACATTAACCCCAAACCCAAAACACTAACCCCAATCCTATCCCTAACCCCAACCCCAATCCTAACTGTGAACCTAACCCCCGCACATAGCCACAGCCCAGACAATAAATAGCACTAACCCCAACCTTAAACCCAACCCAACCCCTAATGCCAACACTAAACCCTAACCTAACCCAAACCCTAACCCCAACCCCAAACCCAAACCTAACCCTAACCCCAACCCCAACCCCTAATCCTAACCCCACACCCCAACCCCAAAACCCAACCCCAAACCAAACCCCACCCTAACCCTAACCCTAACCCCAATCCCAACCATAACCCCAAACCCAACCCAACCGTAACCCCAACCCCAAACCCAACCACAACACCAAACACCAACCCTAACCCCGAGCCCCAGCTCCCTATCCCTAGCCCCAGCCCCAGCACTAGCCCCAACTCTAAACTACCCCAAGCCCAAACCATCACCCTAACAGTAACCCTAAACAAATTCTAAACCTAACCCCTAAACCAAACCGGGAACCCCAACCCCAAACCTAATCAAAACACCAACGCTAACCATAACACTAACCCCAACCCTAATCCCAACACTAACCCCAACCCTAACCCTAAGTCTAACTGCTAAACCTAACCCCAACCCTAACTCGAATCCTAAACCGACCCTAACCCTAACCCTAACACCAACCCAAACCACATCCCCAACCCCAACCCTAACCCTAACCCTAACCCCAACCCCAAACCTAACTCCCAACCCTAACCTAACGCTAACACTAACCCCAACGCTAAACCTAACCCTAAAACGATGACTCTGACCCTGATCCAAAACCACCACCCTCAACACTAACATTAACCCCAACCATAACACTAACCCTAAACCCCAACCCTAACCCTAATCCTAAGCCCCTAACACTAACCCTAACCCAAAATCCCAACCCTAACCCCAACCAAAACCCCAAACCCTAACCCCTAAACCAAACCGTAACCCTAAACCCAACACTAACCCCTAACACCTAACCTAACTCCTAACCCATAACCCTAACCCCAACCAAAACCCCAACCCCAACCCCAACTTTAACCCCAACCCAAACCCCAACACCAAACCCAACCCTAATCCAAACCTAACCCCCAACCCAACCCCAACCCTAACCAAAACCCCTAACCCTAACCCCAACCCTAAACCCCTAACCCCAAACCTAAGAGTAATGCTAACCCTAACCCTAACCCCAACCCAACCCTAACCCCAAACCTAACCCTAACCCACACATACATTTAACCCCAACCCTACCCCTATCCCTAACCCTAACCATAACCCCCAAACCCCACACCTAACCCTAACACCTAACCCCCAACTCAAACCTTAGCCCCAACACCAAGCCTAACCCTAACCATAACACTAAACCCCAACCCCAACCAACCCTAACCAACCGCTAACCCAAATCCCAACCCTAACTCGTCTAACCCTAAACCCAACCCTACTTCCCACCGCCACCCCACCCCAACCCCTAACCTTATTCCTAACCCCAAACACAACCCCCAAACCTACCTGCACCCCCACCCTACCGCCAACCATAACCCTATCCCCAAACCCAAACCCTAACCCCAACCCCTAACCCCAACACTAAATACTAACCCTTACCTTAACCCCAAGTCAACCCTAACACCAACCCCAACACCAATCACAACCCCAAACCTAATCCCCAACCCCAGCCCCAACCCTATTCTAACCCCCAACCCCAAACCCAAACCTGTATAAAAATAAACCCAAGAGTAAAGCTACAACTTAACCCTAAACCCAACCCAAACACCAACCCTACCCCTAACCCTAACCCCACACCAAACCCCAACCCTAACCCCCCAACCCCAAACCTCAATCCCTAACCCCAACGCTAACCCAACCCCCAACCCCAACCCCTAACCCTAACCCCAAAACTCTTCTACCCCTAAACCCTAACTAACGCCAACCTCAACCCTAACCCAACCCAAACGCTAACCCCCAACTCCCAACCCTAACCCCCAACCCTAACCCCAATCGTAACCCCAACCCATCCCTAACCCTAACCCTAACCCCTAATCCAAACATACCCTTAACCCCAAACCCACCCCTAAACCTCAACCCCAAACATAACCCAACCCCTATTCATACCCCTAACCCTAACTTTAACCCTAACCCAACCTTACCCCTACCCCTAACACAAACCCTAAAACTCACCCAACACCAACCCCAAGCTCTAACCCTAACCCCTAACACCAACCCTAACTCCTAACCCCAACCAAAATCCCCAACCCAAACCCAACCCCTAAACCTAAACCAAACCCCAACCCCAAACCCCAACCCTAACCCTAAACCCAACCCTAACCCCAACCACTAACACTAACCCCAAACCCTAACCCCTAATCCCAACCCCTAACCTCCAACCCCAAGCCCCAACCATAACCCCAACCCCAGCCCCGGCCCAGCCCCAACCCTATTCCTATCCCTAAGACCAACCCCAACACTAATCCTAACCCCAAACTTCTAAACCCCAACCCCAACACATCACTAACCCTATCCCTAACCCCAACCAATCACCCACCCACACCCCTACCCCCATCCCAAAACCTAACAACTAACCATAAACGTAATACCTAACCCCAACTCAAACACTAACCCTAACCTTAAACCCAACACTAACCCCCAACCCCAACCCGAAACCTTACCCATAACCCTAACCCTAACCCCAACCGTAACCCTAACCCTAATCTTAACCCTAACTCGTCCAACCCCTAACCCTAAACCCATTACTACCCATCTCCCTACCCTCACCCCTAACCCTAACACAACCCCCAACCTCAACACTAATCCTAACCTCACCACCACCTTGTCCCTACCCCTACTCCTAACACTAACCCCAACATTAAACCTAACCCTATCCCTTAACCCTAAACCCCAAACTCCAACCCCAACCCCAACCCTAACACTAAACACCCTAACCCCAACACTATGACAACCCTAACCCTATCCCTAAAACTAACACTACCCAAAACCCCTAACCTTACTCTAACCCCAACCCTAAACCCAAACCTAAATCCTAACACTAACCCTAACCTGAAACCTAAACACTAACCCTAATCCTAATCCAACCCAAACCCCTACCCTAACTCCCATCCCTAACACTAACTGTAACCCCAGCCCAGCCCAAGCCCCAGCCCCAGCCCCTAACCATATCCCTAGCCCCAGCCTTAACCCTAAACATAACGCTAACCCAACCCTAAACCCAACCCCAACTTTAACCCTAATCCTAAACCTAAACCTTGAACTCTAACACTAAACCCTAAACGTAAGCTATAACTCCCTAACGCTAACCCAACCCTAACTCTATCCCGAAACCCTAAACCCTAACCCTATCCCTAACCATAAACATTAAACCTAACCCTAAACAACACCAACACTAACCCTAACCCCTAACCCCAACCACAACACCTAAACCTACCCCTAACCTTAACCCTAACCCCTAATCCTAACACTAACCCTAACACTATCCGCTAAACCCAACCCTGACCCCAACCCCAAACCCCAAACCTAACCCTAACCCTAACCCGAAACCCCAAGCCTAACCCAACCCTAACTCTATCCCTAACCCCAAACCCAACCCTCAACATTAAACCCTAAACCCAACACTAACCCTAAACCCTAACCCCACACCTAGCTGTAGCCCTAGCTCTGGCACTATTTCTGAACCCAATCCCAGCCCCAAGCCCCCAACCCAACACAACGCTAAACCCAAAGCTAACCCCAACCCACAACCCTACCCCCATCCCTAAACCCTAACCCCCAACCTAACCCCAACCTTAACTCTGAACCCCAACCCTAACTCCATCCCCAACCCTAAACCCAAACCTAACTCCCAACCCTAAACCATAACCCTAACCCTATCCCTAACCGTAACCAAACCCTAACCCTAACACTAACTTCCAACCCATTCCCCTACCTGTACCACTACCCCTAACCGATAACTCTAACCCTAACTCCCAACCCCTAACACTAACCATAACCCTAAACCATACCCCAACCCAAAACTCCAACCCTAACCCTAACCCTAGTCTAAGCCCCACCCATAGCCCCAGCAACAGCCCCAGTCCCAAACCTATCTCTAGCCCCAACCCCAACCGTAACACTAACCCTAATTCTAACCATTAACAACAGACCTAACCCAACCATAGCACCAACCTTAACCCCTGACCCCAACCCATCCCCATAACACTACCCCCAAAACTAATACTAACCCTAAGCCCCAACCGCAAACTTAACTCTAAACCTACCCACACACTTACACCTAACCCCAACCCAAACCTAACCCCAACCCAAACCCCAACCCTAACCCTAGCCCTAGCCCTAACCCTAACCCTAACCCCAACCCTAAACCTAATCCTAACCCCCAACCCCCTAACCCCAACCCAAACCCTAAGAGTAACACAAACCCTAACCCCAACCGCAACCCCAACCCCAACCCCAACCCCAACCCTAACCCTAACCCCAAACCCCCTAACCCTAACCCTAACCCCTAACCCTAACCCTAACCCCAACCCTAATATTAACCCCAACACTAACGCCAACCCTCGCCCTAACCCTATCCCTAGCCCCAACCCCAACACTAACACTAACTTTAAACCCCAAAACCTAACACCAACCCTAACCACAACCCCAACCCCACAATAACCCCAAATCCCAACCCCAACCCTAACCCTAAACCCCTCTAACCCCCAAACCCCAAGAGTAACGCCAACCCCAACCCCATTCCTAACCCTAAACCAAACCCCAACCCCTAACCCCAACCCCAACCCCCAACCCTAATCCTAACCCTAAACCCCAACCTAATCCTAACCCTAACCCCCAACCCAACCTTAACCCCAACCATAACCCTAACCCTAACCCACACTTACCTTTAACCCTACCCCTACCCCCTATCCATAACCCCTAACCCAACCCCAAACCCACACCCAACCCTAGCCCCTAACCCTAACTCAAACCCCAGCCCTAACACTAAACCCAAACCGAATCCTAACACTAAACCCCTAACCCTAACCCTAACCCTAACCCCAACCGCTAACCCTAACACTAACCCTAACTCATCTAACCCCTAACCCTAACCCTACTTACCCCTACCCCTAACCCAACTGTAACCTTATCCCAACCCTAACCACAACCCCTAAACCTACCTGCACCCCTACCCCTAACCCTAACCATAACCCTATCCCTAAACCCTAAACATACTTACCTTAACCCTAACCCAAACCCTACCAAACCCTTACCTTAACCCAAACACAACCCTAACACTAACCCTAACCCCAACACTAACCACAACACCTAAACATAACCCCTAACCCTAGCCCCAAAGCTATTCTAATCCTAACCCCAAACCTAACACTCTATAACAATAAACCTAATAGTAACACTAACCTTCAAGCCTAAACCTAACCCCAACGCCAACCCTACCCTAAACCCAACCCCAACCCCAACCCTAACCCCAACCCCAAACCAAACCCTAACCCCTAAACTTAACCCTAACCCTAACCCCAACCCCTAACCCCAACCCCATATCTAACCCCCAACCCTAATCCCAACCCCCTAACCCCTAATCCTAACCCCTAACCCTAACGCTAAAACTATTCTAACCCTAAACCTAAGTGTAATACTAACCCTAACCCTAACCCCAACCTTAACCCCTAACCCCGACCCTAACCCCAACCCACAAATACATTTAACCCTAACCTTAACCCTACCCCCAACCCTAAACCTAACCCAACCCTACCCTACACCTAATCCTAACCTTAACCCTAACCCAACCCCAACCCCTACCCCTAAAGCTAACCCCAAACTCACCCAACCCTAACCCTAACCCCTAACCCCTAACCCTAACCCTAACCCTAACCAAAACCCCTAACCGTAACCCTAACCCTAAACCTAAGCCTAACCTAAACCCCAAACCCTAAACCTAACCCTAACCCCTAACCCTAAACCTAACCCCTAACCAAAACCCCTAACCCTAACCCTAACCCTAAACCTCTTCTAACCCCAAACCTAAGAGTAACGCTAACTGTAACCCTGACCCTAACCCCAAACCCAACCCTAAGCCTCAACCCTAACCCCTAACCCCAATCCTAACCCCAACCCCTAACCCTAACTCAAACCCTAGCCCCAACACCAACCCAACCCCCAACCCCAACCCCAAACCCCAACCCTAACCCCTAACTTTAACCCCAACCGCTAACCCTAACCCCTAACCCTAACT
The DNA here is from genome assembly GCA_917880005.1 of Nanger dama. Lineage (NCBI taxonomy): Eukaryota > Metazoa > Chordata > Mammalia > Artiodactyla > Bovidae > Nanger > Nanger dama. The sequence continues at coordinate 85,459 of CAKJTW010000360.1, read as the reverse complement.
GGTCTAACCCCTAACCCTACCTCTACCCTTCCCCTAACCCAACCCTAACCTTATCCCTAACCCTAACCACAACCCCTAAACCGACCTGCACCCCTTCCCCCAACCCCTAACCATAACCCTATCCCTAAACCCTAAACCATAAACATAACCCTAACCCTAACATTAAACACCAACCCTTACCTAACCCTAACACACCCTGTCACTAACCCTAACCCCAACACTAACCACAACCCCTAAACCTAACCCCAACCCCAGCCCCAACCCTATTCTAACCCCAACCCAAACCTAACCCTTTAACAATAAACCTAAGAATAACACTAACCTTAACCCTAAACCCAACCCAAACGCCAACCCTACCTAACCCTAACCCTAACCCTAAACCAAACCCCTAACCCTAACCCCAACCCCTGACCCCTAACCCCAACCCTAGCTCTAACCCTACCCCAACCCCAACCCCAACCCCAACCCTAACCCACACATACCTTTAACTCCACCCCAACCCCAAACCTAACCCAACCCTACTCCTACCCCTAACCCTAACCTTAACCCTAACCCAACCCCACACCTAACCCCTAACGCTAACCCCAAAACTCACCCAACCCCAACCCTAACCCCTAATCCTAGCCCAGCCCCTAACCCCAGCACCAGACCCAGACCCAACCCCAAGCACTAACCCCAGCCATATCCCTGCCCCTAAACCCCAAACCCTAACCCTAACCCCAACCCAAACCCCAACCCAACCCCGACCCTAACCCCAACCCCCAACCCCCAACACCAACCCCAAACCCAACCCCAATCCTAACCCCAACCCCAACCCCAAGCCCCAACTATTACCCCAACCCCAGCCCCAGCCCCAGCCCCCAACCCTATCCCTAGCCCTAACACTAACCCTAACCCTAACCCCAACCCTAAACCCCAAACCCCAACCGTAACACAACCCTGACCCTATCCCAACCCAAACCAATGCCCCTACCCATACTTACCCCTATCCCAACCATAACACCTAACCATAAACCTAACACCTAACCCTAACTCAAACACTAACTTAACTTAAACCCTAACACTAACCCTAACCCCTAACCCGAAACCTACCCATAACCCCAACCCTAACCCTAACCATAACCCTAACCCTCATCTTAACCTTAACTCGTCTAACCCTAACCGTAAACCCACTACTACCCATCTACCTACCTTACTCCCTAACTCAAACACAACCCTAACCTCAACACTAATCCTAACTTTAACCACCACCCCAATCCCTACCCCTACTGCTAACACTAACCCCAACATGAAACCTAACCCTATCCCTAACCCTAAACCCTAACCCTAACCCTAACCTCAACACTAAACACCAACCCCAACCCTAAAACTAAACCAAACCTAACCCTATCCCTAAACCTAACACCAACCACAACCCCTAACCTTACCTAACCCTAACCCTAACACTAAAACTAAACCTAAATCCTAACACTAACCTCAACCCCAAACCCAAACACTAACCCTAATCCCAATCCAACCGTAACCCTTACCCTAACCCTATCCCTAACCCCAACCATAACCCCAGCCCCAACCCAAGCCTTAGCCCCAGCCCCAGCCCCAACCGTATCCCTAGCCCCAGCCCCAACCCTAAACATAACGCTAACCCAACCCTAAACCTAACCCCTAACTTTAACCCTAGTCCTAAACCTAAACCCTGAACTCCAACACTAACCCCAAACCTAAGCCATAACCCTAAACCCTAACCCAACCCCAACCCTATCCCGAAACCCCAAACCCCAACCCCAACCCCAAACTTTAAACCCAACCCCAAACAACACCAACACTAACCCCCTAACCCCAACCACAACCCCTAAACGTACCCCAACCTTAACCCAACCCCTAATCCTAACATTAACCCTAACACTAACCACCAAACCCAACCCCTGACCCCAACCCCAAACCCTAAACCTAACCCTAACCCCAACCCGAAACCCTAACCCCAACCCAACCCTAACTCTTTCCATAACACTAACCCTAACATTAAACCCCAAACCTAACACCAACCCCTAAACCCTAACCCCACATCTACCTGTAGCCCCAGCTCTGGCACCATTTATGAACACAATCCCAGCCCCAGCCCCAACCCTAACACAACCCTAACCCCAAAGCTAACCCCAACCCATAACCCTACCCCTATCCCTAATCCCAACCCAAACTAACCCAACCTAACCTTAACCTGAACCCTAACCCTAACTCCATCCCCAACCCTAAACCCAAACCCAACTCCCTAACCCTAAACCATATACCCTAACCCTATCCCTAACTGTAACCAAACCCCAACCCCAACACCAACCTAAAACCCATTCCCCTACCCGTACCCCTACCCCAACTGATAACTCCAACCCCAACCCTAACCCCCAAAACTAACCATAACCCAAACCATACCCCAACCCAAAACCCTAACCCCAACTGTAAGCCTAGTCTAAGCCCCCAGCCATAGCCCTCGCACATTGCCCCAGCCCCCAACCCTATCTCCAGCTCCCAACCCCAACGCTAACACCAACCCCAACCCTAACCCCAACAACAAACCTAACCCAACCAAGCACTAACCTTAACCCCTGATCCCAACCAATCCCCATACCACTACCCCTAACCCTAATACTAACCCCAACCCCCAACCGTAACCCCAACCCTAATCCTACCCCAAACCTACACCTATCCCAAACCCAAACCCAACCCCAACCCAAACCCCAGACCCAGCCCCCACCCCAACCTTAACCCCAACCCCAAACCTAATCCAACCCCAAAACCTAACCCCAACCCTAACCCCTAATCCATCCCTAAGAGTAACACTAACCTTAACACTAACCCAAACCTAACCCTAAACTTAATATTAACCCCAACACTAACGCCAACCCTAGTCCTAACCCTATCCCTAGCCTTAACCCTATCACTAACACTAATCCTAAAACCCAAAACCTGACACTAACCCCAACCATAAACCTAACCCTACAACAACTCTAAACTGAATCCCAACCCTAACCCTAAACTTAACCCTAACCCTAACACCCAACCCTAACCCTAACCCCAAACCTAACCCTAACCCTAACACCAACACCAACCCTAACCTAACCCCAACCCTAAACCTAACCCCAACCCTAACCCTAACCCCAACCCAACCCCAACCCTAACCCCAACCCCAACCTAACACTAACCCCCCTAACCCCAAATCTAATCCCAACCCTAAACCTAATACTAACCCTAACCCCTAACTCCTAACCCCAACCCTAACGCTAAACCTAACCCCTAAACCCCTGACACTGACTTCTGAGCCTGACCCTGTCCCTGTTCCTAACCCTAACCCCAACCCCAACCGTAACCCCAAACCCCAACCCCAAACCCAACCCCAACCCCAACCATAACCCCCAACCCTAACCCTATCCTTACCCTAAACAAAACCCCAACCCTAACCCTAACACTAACCCCAACCCTGACCCTAACCTCTTCTAAACCTAAACCCAAGTGTAACGCCAAACCCAACCCCAACCCCAACCCCAACCAAAACACCTAACCCCAAACCTAACCTAACCCCAAACCCTTCTAACCGTAAACCTAATAGTAATGCTAACCCTAACCCCAACCCCAACCCCAAACCAAACCCTAACCCAACCCTAACCCTAACGCCTAACCCCAACCCCAAACAAAACCCTAGCCCCAGCCAGCCCCCAGCCCCAGCACTCAGCCCCAGCCCCAACCCCAACCCTAACACTAACCCCAAACTAACACTAACACTAACACTAACCCCAATCCCAAACCCAACCCCAACCCTAAACCAACCCCTAACACCAACCCTAACACTAACCTCAACCCCTAATCCTACCCTTACCCCCACCCCCTACCCCCAACCCCTAGTCCTAGCGCTTATCCCTAGACATAGCCCCAGCTTTAAACCCCAGCCCCAGCACTAGCCCCAAACCCAACCCCAACCCAACCCTAAACGTAACACTACCCCAACCCCTAATCCTACCCCTACCCCAACCCCTAACCCCAACCCCAACCCCAACTCTAACCCCAACCATACCCCAAACCTAACCCCAACCCTATTCTAACCCTAACCCCAAATCTAAACTTACTCTAACCCTAACCCTAACAGTAACGCTAACCCCTAACCCTTACCCTAGTCCCAACCCAAACCCCAACCATGAACCTACCCCTTACCCTAAACCCAACCCCTAACCCTAAACTAACCCCAACCCTAACCCTAACACTAACACTAACCCCAAACCCAAACCCAAATCTAAAAATCTTAACCCTAACCCCAACCAATAACACTAACCCCAACCCCAAAGTCTAACCCCACCCTAACCCCAAACACTAACCCCAACCCAAACTTTGCCCCAGCCATAGCCCCTAGCCCTAGCACTAGCCCTTGCCCCAAACCCAGCCCTATCCCTAACCCTAACCCCACCCCTAACCCCAACCCCAACCCAAACCTAACCCCAACCCCAACCCTAGCAACAACACTAACTGTACCCTTCCCCCCAACCCCAAACCCAACCCCAAACACTAACCCCAACCCCAAACCCAACCCCTAACTCTAACACTAACACTAACCTCAACCCCCAACCCTACCCCTATCCCTACCCTAACCCTAAACCCCAGCCCCAGCGTTAGCCCCAAACCTAGCCCTACCCTTACCCCTAATCCTAACCCTAACCCAACCCCAACCATAACCCCAACCCTATCCCTAACCCCAATCCTAACACTGAACCCCAACCCCAACCCTAACCACAACCCCTAACATACCGCTTCCTCAACCCCAACCCTAACCCCAAACAATGAACCCAACCCCAACCCTAAACCCCAACTCTAACCCTAAACTAACCTTAACCCCAAATCCCAAACCCAAATCTAACCCTACTCCAACCGTAACCCCAAACTTAAACCCCTTCTACCCTAACCCCAACAGTAACACTAGCCACAATCCCAGCCCCACCCCCACACCTAAGCCCAAACATAACCGTAGCCCCAGCCCCAGCCCCAGCCCCAAAACCCAACCTAAACCCTAACCCAACCTAACCCTAATCCTAACTCTATCCCTCACCCTACCTCAAACCATAAACCCTAACCCTAACCCCCAACCCTAAACCTAATGCTCATGCTAACCCTAACACCAACACGAACCCTAACACTACCCCTAACCCAAAACTTAACACTAACCCTAACACTAAGCCTAACCCTAACTCTAACCATAACCATAACCCCAACCAATAACACTAACACTAACCCCAAATCCTAACCCTAACCTGAACATTAACCCTAACACTAAACCCCAAACCCTAACCCCAACCCTAACCCTAACACAACCCTAACACTAACCCTAACCCCCAACTGAAACCCCAACCCTAACACTAACCCTAACCCTAACTGTAACCCTAACCCTGTTCTAACCCCTAACCCCAATTCCAAACTTCTTCTAACCCCAACCCCAACAGTAACACTAACCCTAAACCTAACACCAACCCCAATTCCAACCCACCCCAACCCTAACCCCTAAACCCCCTAACCCTAAACCTAACCCCAACCCCGACCCCAACCCTAGCCCCAGCACAATCCCTATCTCTAACCCTATCCCTATCCCTAACACCAACCCAACCCTAACCCTAACAATAACCCTAACCCCTAGCCTTACCCCTTCCCCTACCGCTACCCCTACTTCTATACATAACCCCAACCCCCAACCCTAACCCTACACCCCAGCCCCAAACATATCCCTAACCCCTAAGCTTAAATCCCAAAACCCAACACCAAAGCCAACCTCAACCCCAACCATAACCCCCAACCCCAAATCCTAAATGTAAATCCCAAACCCCAACCCCAAACACTAACCCCTAACCCCTAACCTTAGCCCCTAGCCGAAGCCCCTAGCCCCAGCACTAGCCCTTGCCCTAACACTAGCCCCAGCCCCTAACCCCAACCCTAACAATAACCATACCCCCAAACCCTAAACCCCAACCCCAACCCGAACCCGAACCCAACCCCAACCATAACCCCAACACCAACCCTATCCCTAAACTCTATTCCTCACCCTAACCCTAACCCCTAACCCCTAACCCTAACAATAACCCTAACCCTAACCGTAAACCCAACCCCAACCCCTAAACCCCAACCCTAAAGCTAACCCTGCCCTATCCCTAACCCCAACCCCAACGCTAACCCCACCCGAACCCTAGTCCCAGCCGTAGCCCCCAGCCCCAGCACCCCAGCCCCCAAGCCCCAACCCCAGCCCTAAGCCCCCAACCCCAAGCCCAACCCCAACCCTAGCCAACCCAACCCCAACCCCAACCCTAACCCCAACCCCAACCCTAACCCTAAACCCCAAACTTAACCCCAACCCTAACCCTAGCCCCAGCCTTACCCCTTGCCCCAACCCTATCCCTAGCCCCAAACCTAAACCCAACCATAACCATAAACCATAAACCCAAACCTTAATGCTAAACCTAACACTAACCCAACCCTAATACTAACCCTAACCCCAACCCCAACCCATACCCCTTCCCCTACCCCTACCCCTACCCCCGGCCCAACCCATAACCTTAACCCCAACCCCAACCCGAACCCCCTAACACTAAACCCCACACCAAATCTAAACCACACTTACCCTAACCCAACAGTAACGCTAACCCCAACCCCAACCCCAAACCCAAACCTAACCCCAACCGCACCCCAACTCCAAACCCAACCCTAACCCCAACCCCAACTCTAGGCCCAGCCCCAACCCCAGCTCCAACCCCTAAGCCCCAACCCCAACCCCAAACCCCAATCCTAACCCTTAACCCCAGCCCCAGCCCCAGCCCCTAATCCGAGCACCAGCCCCAGCCCCAAACCTATCCCTAGCCCTTATCCTAACCCCTAACCCTGAACCCAACCCCAAACCCCAAACCCCAACCCCAACCCTAGCCCTAAACAACCCTAAAGGTAACCCTAACACAAACCAAACCCCTACTTCTACCGCAGCCCTAACCCCTAACACTAACCTTAACCCTAACCCCAACATTAGTCCTAGCACTAGCCATAGCCCCAACCCTATCCCTAGCCCTAACCCTAAACCTAACCCCTAACCCCAACCCCAAACTTACCCTAACCAAAACCCCTAACCCTAACCCTAACGCTAAACCTAACCCCTAACCCTAACCCCCAAACCCAACCCTAACCCTAACCCCAACCCTAACCAAAACACCTAACCCCTAACCCTAACCCTAACCCTAAACCTCTTAACTTAAACCCAATAGTAACGCTAACCCTAACCCCAACCTTAACCCAACCCCAACCCCAACGCCTAACCCTAACCCTAACCCTAGCCCCAGCCACAGACCTAGCCCCTAGCCCCAACCCTAACCCCTAACCCTAAACCTAACACTAACACTAACCCCAATCCCAAACCCACCCTAATCCCAAACCAACCCCCAACACTAACCCTAACACTAACCTCAACCCCTAATCCTACCCCTTACCCCTACCCCCTACCCCTAACCCTAGTCCTAGCCCTATCCCTAGACATAGCCCCAGCTTTAAAGCCCAGCCCCAGCACTAGCCCCAAACCGAACCCCAACCCGAACCCAACCCCCAACCCCAAACGTAACACTACCCTCAACCCCTAATCCTACCCCTACCCAACCCCCTAACCCCAACCCCTAACCCCAACTCTAACCCTAACCACACCCCAACCCCAACCACACCCCAACCCTAACCCTATTCTAACCCTAAACCCAAATCTAAACCCTACTCTAACCCTAACCCTAACAGTAACGCTAACCCTAACCCCACCCTAGTCGGAACCCAAACCCTAAACATGAACCTACCCTCACCCCAAACCTAACCCTAACCCTAAAACTAACCCCAACCGTAACCCTAACACTAACACTAATCATAAACCTAAACCCAAATCTAAAATAATCTTAACCCTAACCCCCAACCAATAACACTAACCCCAACCCCAAAGTCTAACCCCACTCCCAACCCCAAACACTAGCCCCAACCCAAACTTTGCCCTAGCCGTAGCCCCAGCCCCAGCACTAGCCCTGGCCCCAAACCTAGCCCTATCCCTAACCCCAACCCCAACCCTACCCCCTAACCCTAACCCCAACCCAAACCTAACCCCAACCCTAACCCTAGCAACAACACTAACTGTACCTTTACCCCAGCCCCCAACCCTAACCCCAAACACTAAGCCTAACCCCAACCCAAACCCTAAACCCAACCCCTAACACTAACCTCAACCCCAACCCTACCCCTATCCCTACCCCTAACCCCAAACCAGCCCCAGCGCAGGCCCAAACCTAAGCCCTACCCTTACCCCTAACCCCAACCCTAACCCAACCCCAACCATAACCCCACCTATCCCTAACCCTAATACTAACACTGAACCCTAACCCTAACCCCAACCACAACCCCTAACCTACCCCTTCCTCAACCCTAACCCTAACCCTAAACAATGAACCCAACCCCAACCCTAAACCCCAACTCTAACCCTAAACCAACCCTAACCCCAAATCCCAAACCCAAATCTAACCCTAACCTAACCGTAACCCCAAACTTAAACCCTTCTACCCCTAACCCTAACAGTAACACTAGCCAAAATCCCAGCCCTACCCCTACACCTAAGCTTCAACATAACCGTAGCCCCAGCCCTAGCCCCAGCCCCAAACGTAACCCCAAACCCTAACCCAACCCTAACCCTAATCCTACCTCTATCCCTCACCCCATCCCTAAACAAGAAACCCTAACCCCAACCCCAACCCTAAACCCAACGCTAACGCTAACCCTAACGCCAAACACGAACCCCAACCCTACCCCTAACCCAAAACTTAACACCAACCCTAACACCTAAGCCTAACCCCTAACCCAACCCTAACCATAACCCTAACCAATAACACTAACACTAACCCTAAAGCCTAACCCTAACCCTAAACACTAAACCCTAACCCCTAACCCAACCCCAACACTAACCCTAACCCCAACCGAAACTCCAACCCTAACACTAACCCTAACCCCAACCGCAACCCCAACCCTGTTCCAACCCCAACCCCAAATCTAAACTTCTTCTAACCCCAACCCTAACAGTAACACTAACCCCAAACCTAACACCAACCCCAACCCCAACCCCAACCCCAACCCCACCCAACGCTAACCCTAACCCTAAACCCTAACCCTAACACTAACCATCCTAACCCTAGCCCCAGCCCTAGCACTAGCCCCAGCCCCAACCCCTAGCCAAAGCCCAACCCCAAGCCCAACCCCAACCCCAAACCCAACCCCAACCCCTAACCCTAACACTACCCCTAAACCCAAACCCCAACCCTAACCCTAACCCCAGCCCTAGCCCCCCCCTGCCCCAACCCCTACCCCCCAGCCCCAAACCCAAACCTAACCATAACCATAAACCATAAACCCTAACCTAATGCTAAACCTAACACTAACCCAACCCTAATACTAACCCTAACCCTAACCCCAACCCATACCCCTTCCCCCCACCCCCACCCCCTACCCCCTACCCATAACCTTAACCCCAAACCCCAACCCGAACCCCTAACACCAAACCCAACCCCAAACCCTAAACCACTTTACCCCAACCTAACAGTAACGCTAACCCTAACCCCAACCCCCAACCCCAACCCTAACCCCAACCGCACCCCAACTCCAAACCCAACCCCAACCCCAAACCCCTAACTCCAGGCCCAGCCCCAGCCCCAGCCCCACCCCTAACCCCAACCCTAACACCAACACCAACCCCAAACCCTAATCCTAACCTTAACCCCAGCCCCAGCCCCAGCCCCAACCCGAGCACCAGCCCCAGCCCCAACCCTATCCCTAGCCCCAATCCTAACCCCAACCCTGACCCCAACCCAAACCCCAAACCCCAACCCCAAACCTAACCCCAAAACAAACCAAAAGATAACCCAACACAACCAAACCCCCACCTACCACTGCCCTAATCCCTAACACTAACCTTAACCCCTAACCCCAACATTAGCCCTAGACAGCCAACCCCAACCCTAACCTCCCTAGCCCTAACCCCAAACCCAACCACAAACCCCAAACCCAAACCCCAACCCCAACCCAAACCTCACCCTAACCCTAACCCCAACCCCCAACCCCAACCTATACACCTTCCCTACTCCTACCCCCACCACTACCCGTAACCCCAATCCCTAATCCTAACCCCTAACCCCAGCCCCAACCCCATCCCCAGGCCCCAACCCCAACCCCTAACTCTAAACCCAATCCCAAACCCCAAAACCCAACACCAACCCTAACCCCACCCCCAAACCCACACCAAACCCAAATCCCAAACTTAAACCCAAAACGAACCCCCAACCCCAGCCCCAGCACTAGCCCCTGCCCCAAAACCAACACTAGCCCTAATCCCAACCCCAAACCATAAACCCCAACCCAAACCTAACCCCAACCCCAAAACTAGACCTAACCCCAAACCCAACACTAACACTAACACTAACCCTAATCCCAAACATAACCCTAACCCTAACCCTAACCCAACCATAACCCTAACACTAACACTAACCCCAACCCCTAATCCCACCCTTACCCCCAACCCCAACCCCAACCCTAGTCTTAGACCCATCCCATACATAGCCCTAGCTTTATACCCCAGCCCCAGCACCAGCCCCAAACCTAACCCCAACCCCCAACCCAACCCCAACCCCAACCCTAACCCTAACAGTACCCTCAACCCCCAATCCTACCCCTACCCCTACCCCCAACCCTAACCCCAACCCCAACCCTAACCCCAACCCTACCCCAAACCTAACCCTATTCTAACCCTAACCCCAAACCTAAACCCTTCTAACCCTAACCCCAACAGTAACGCTAACCCCAACCCTTACCCTAGCCCCAACCCAAACCCCAACCATGAACCTACCCTAACCCTAAACCCAACCCCTAACCCCAACAATAACCCCAACCCTAACTAAAACACTAACACCAACCCCAAACCCAAACCCAAATCTAAACCAACCTTAACCCTAACCCCAACTAATAACACCAACCCCAACCCCAAATCCCAACCCCAAGCCTAATCCCAAACACTTACCCCAACCCCAAACTTGCCCCCAGCCGCAGCCCCTGCCCCAGCACCAGCCCTGTCCCCAAACCCAGCCAAATCCCTAACCCTAACCCTATTCTAAACCCCAAACCCCAACCCAACCCTAAAGATAACCCCCAACCCAAACCCAAACCCCTACCCCCCTACCCCTACCACTGTCACTAACCCTCAACACTAACCCCAACATTAGCCCCCAGCACTAGCCATAGCCCCAACCCCATACGCAGCCCCCACCCCAACCCCAACCATAAACCCCAAACCCAAACCCCAACCCCAACCCAAACCCCAACCCCAACCCCAAAACTAACCTCAAGCCACACGCCTTCCTCTACTCCTACCCCCACCACTACCCATAACCCCAACCCCTAATCCTAACTTATCCCTAGGCCTAACCCTATCCCTACCACTAACCCTAACCCCAACCCTAAACACCAACCCTAACCCGAACCCAACCCCAACCATAATCCCAACACTAACCTGAACCCCTAACCCTACCCTTATCCCTAACCCTAACCCTAAACCCAGCCCTGGCACTAGCCCTACCCTAACCCAGCCCTACCCCTAACCCCCCCAACCCCCTAACCCAACCCAACCCCAACCATAACCCTACCCCTTTCCCCTAACCCCTAATCCTAACACTGAACCCAAACCCCAACCCTAACACTAACCACAACCCCTAACTTACCCCTTCCCCCAACCCCAACCCTAACCCTAAACAATGAACCTAACCCTAACCCTAAACCCCAACTCTAACCCTAAACCAACCTTAACCCCAAATCCTAAACCCAAATCTAACACCATCTAACCGCAACCCCAAACTTAAACCTCTTCTACCCCAACCCCAACAGTAACACCAGCCACAACCCCAACCCTACCCCTACACCTAAGCCAAACATAACCGTAGCCCCAGCCCCAGCCCCAGCCCTAAACCTCAACCTCAACCCCAACCCAACCCTAACATTCACCCTAACTCTATCCCTCACCCTATCTCTAAACCATAAACCCTAACCCCAACCCCAACCCTAAACCTAACGCTAACGCTAATCCCAACGCCAACCCAAACCCTAACCCTATCCTAACCCCAAACTTAACACTAACCCCAACACCAAGCCTCAACCCCCTAACCCTAACCCACTAACCCTAACCCTGAACCGTAATCCAAACCTGAACGTAACCCTAACCCCAAACCCTAAACCCCAACCCTAACCCCAACCCAACCCTAACCCCAACCCCAAACGTAACCCAAACCCCAACCCTAACCCTAACCCCAACCGTAACCCTAACCCTGTTCTAACCCCAACCCCAAACCTAAACTTTCAACCCTAACCCTAACAGTAACACTAACCCTAAACCCAACCCCAACCCCAACCCCCAACCCAACCGTAACCCTAAACAACACTAACCCCTAAACCTAATCCTAACCCTAACACTAACCATAACCCCAACCCCAACACTAACACTAACCCTAACCCCAACCCCAAACTCTATCCATCACTCTAACCCCAACCCTAACCCCTAACCCTAACCTTAACCATAAATTAACCATAACCCCAACCCCTAACCCCAACTCCTAAACCCAAGAGCAACACTAACCCTAACACTAATCCTAACCCTAACCCTAAACTTTAGCACTAACCCTAACCCCAAACCCCAACCCCAAACCTAGCCCTGCCCCCAACACTAACCCTAACCCCTAACGCTAACCCCAAACCCAAAAATCCCAACACCAACACCAACCATAACCCCAACACCAAAACCTAACACTTACCCCTAACCCTAGCCATAGCCATAGCCCCAGCCCTCGCACCAGCCCCAGCCCCAACCCCAGCCATAGGCCCAACCTTCACCCTCACCCCAACCCCAACCCCAACCCTAACACTACCCCAACCCCAAACCCAACCCCAACCCCTGACACTAACCCCAACCCCAACCCCTAACGCTAACACTAACCCTAATCCTAACCCCAAACCTAACACTAACCTTAACCCCAACCGCAACCCCTGACCCCTAAGGCTAATCCTAACCCTAAGCCTAACCCCAACACCAACCCTAACCCCATACTCCACACCCTAACCCTAACCCTAACGCTAACCCTACCCAAACCCCAAATCCTAAACCTAAACCTAACCCCAACCCCAAACCCTATCCCTAACATTAACCTTAACCCTAAACTCCTACACCCTAACCCCAACCCCAACCGCAATCCAAACATAAACCCAAACCCAACCCCAACAAGAAGTCCTAACCCCTACCCCTACCCCTAACCCCTAACCCCAAACTTAACCCCAAACTTAGCCCTAGCACTATCCCTAGCTCTAATCCTATCCCTAGCCCCAACCCTAATCCTAACCCTAACCCCAAACCCCAAACCCTAACCCTAACCCCAACCCCAACCCTAACCCCAGCCCCAACCCCAACCCTAACCCTAACAACAACACTAACCCTACCCCTACCCCCCCCTAACCCCAACCCCAAATACTAACCCCAACCCCAACCCACCCTAACCCTAACCCTAACACTAACCTCAACCCCAAACCCCCTAACCCTACCCCTAACCCCAACCCTAGTCTTAGCCCCAGACCCAGCCTTAGCCCCAGCCTTAACCCCCAGCCCCAGCACTCAGCCCCAAACCTAGCCTTACCCCTAACCCTAACCCCAACCCAACCCTAACCATAACCCCAACTCTATCCCTAACCCCAACCCCAAACACTGAACCCCAACCCTAACCCCAACACCAACCACAACCCCCCAAACCTACCCCTTCCTCCACCCCAACCCCAACCCTAATAATGAACCCAACCCTAACCCCAACCTTAAACCTAAACCTCTTCTACGCTAACCCCAACAGTAACACTAACAACAACCTCAACCCTACCCCTACCACTAACCCCAAACCAACCCCTAGCCCCAGCCCCAGCCCCAGCCCTAGCCCTAACCCTAACCCCAACCCCAACCGCAACCCCAACCCCAAACCCAACACTATGCCTCACCCTATCCCTAAACCATAAACCCCAACCCCTACACTAAAACTAATCCCAAACCCAACGCTAACTCCCCTAACCTCAACCAACACCCGAACCCCCAACCCCAAACCTAACCCCAAACTAACCCTAACCCTAACACTAACCCTAACCCCTAACCCCAGCCCTAGCACTAGCACTAGCCCCAGCCAAGTATCCCTAGCCCTAACCCTACCCGCTAACCCTACCCTAAACCATAAACCATAACCCTAACCCTAACCCAAACCCAACCCTAACCCTAACCCCAACCCCAAGCCATACCCCTTCCACCCTAACCCAACCCTAACCCTAACCCTAATCCCTAACTGTAACCCTAACCCTTGCTCCTAACCCCTACCCCCTCACCCCAACCCCCAACCCAACACCAACCCTAACCCTAACCCCAACCCAACCCTAACCCTAACCCTAACGTCACGCTACCCCAGCACTAACCCTAACCCCAACAACTAATCCCAAACACGAAATCATAAACTCCAATGGTAACCCTGATTCCCTAAACCTAACCCTAACCCTATTCTGACCCCCAACCCCAAACCCCAACCCTTCTAACCTAACCCTAACACTAACGGTAAAGCTAACCACAACCGTAACACTAACCCTAACCCCAACTAACCTAACCCCAACCCTAACCCCTAACCCTAACCCCTAACCCTAACCTAACCCTAACCCAACTAAACTTAACCCCTAACCCCAACCCCCAACAGTAACGCTAACCCCAACCCCTAACCGTAACCCTAACCCTAAACACTAAACCATAACCCTAACATAACCCTAATCCTAACCCTAACCCAACCCCAACCATAACCCCACTCTAACCCTAACCCTAACCCTAAACACTGAACCCCAACCGTAACCAAAACCCTAACATACCCCTTCCTCAACCCCAACCCTAACCCCAATAATGAACCTAACCCCAACCCTAAACCTAAACCTCTTCTACGCTAACCCCAACAGTAACACTAACAACAACTTCAACCCTACCCCTACCCCCCCCCAACCCCAACCCCTAACCCAACCCAACCCCAGCCCTAGCCCTAAACCTAACCCTAACCCTAACCCAACCCTAACCCCAACCATAACTCCATGCCTCACCCTACCCCTAAACCATAACCACTAACCCTAACACTAAACACTAATCCTAAACCTAACGCTAACCCTAACCCCAACCAACACCCGAACCCTAACCCTAAACCCTAACCCTAAACCCTAACCCTAACCCCAACACTAACCCAACCCCAACCCCAGCCCCCAGCACTAGCCCCTAACCCTAACCCTAACCCAGCCCTAACCCCACCCGTAACCCCAAAACATAAACCATAACCCCAACCCAACCCAAACCCTAACCCCAACCCCAACCCCAAGCCAACCCCACCCTTCCACTAACCCTACCCGTAACCCTAATCCCTAACCCCAACCCCAACCCTTGCCCCAACCCCTACCCCTAGCCCTAACCCTAACCCAATACTAACCCTAACCCTAACCCCAACCCATCCCTAACCCTAACCCTAATGCTACCCTCAACCCTAACCCCAACCTAATCCTAACACGAAATCACAAACGCCAACCCTAAACCCGAATATCCCAAACCCAACCCCTAACCCTAACCTAACCCCTAACCCCAAACCTAAACCCCTTGTAACCCCAACACTAACAGTAAAGCTAACCATAACCCTAACACTAGCCCTAACCCCAAACCCTAACCCAACCCTAACCCTAACCCTAACCCTAACCCAAACCCTAACCCTAACCCTAACCCTAATCCAAACCTATCTAACCCCAACCCTAACAGCAACGCTAACCCTAACCCTAACCCCAACCCCTAACCCCCAAACACTAAACCATAACCCTAACATAAACCCAATCCTAACCCCAACCCAACCCCAAACCCCAACCCCAACCCCAACCCAACCCCTTCCCCCAAACCCTACCCCTGACCCTAACCCCTAGCCCCAACCCTAACCCAAGCCCCAACCCCAACCCCAGTACTAACCCCAACCCCAAACCATAACCCAACCCTAACCACCCACAACCTAAACACCAACCCCAACCCTAAACCTAACCCCAACCCCAAACCTAACACTAACCCTAAACCATAATGCTAACCCTTAACCCCACCCCCTAACCATAACTCTAACCCTAACCCCAACCATAATCCAAAACCTAAACCCCTAACCTAACCCTAACCCCAAGAGTAACCCTAGCCCTAACCCTAACCCCAACCCTAACCCCAACCCTAACCCCAAACCCAACCCCTAACCGTAAACCAACCCAAACCCAAACCATAAATGCTAACCCAAACCCAAATCCCGAAACATAACCCCAACCCTAAACTCACCCCAACCCTAAACCTAAACCTCACTAACCCTAACCCTAAGAGTAACCCTAACCCCAAACCCTAACCCCAACCCCTAACCCAACACTGACCTAACCCCAACCCCAACCCTAACCCTAACCCCAACCCACCCCCAAACCCCTAACCCTAACAACACTAACACTAACCCTAACACTAAACCCCTAAACCCCAAACCCCACACCCAACCCTACCCCAAACCCAACCCCTAACCCTAGCCTCAGCACTAGCCCCAAACCTAGCCCTACCCCTAACCCTAACCCTAACGCAACCCCAACCATAACCCTACCCTATCCCTAACCCTAAACCCAAACACTGAACCCTAACCCTAACCATACCCCCAACATACCCCCTTGCCTCAACCCCAACCCTAACCCCCAAACAATAAACATAACCTTCACCCTAAACCCTAACCCTAACCCTAAAAACCCTAAGCCTAAATGCTAAACCATAACCCTAACCCTATTCTAACCATAACCCTAAACCCAAACCCCTTCTACCCTAACCCCAACAGTAACACTAACCACAACCCCAACCCCTACACCTCCACGCCTAAGCCCAAACCTCTCCGTAGCCCGAGCCCCAAGCCCCAACCCCAACCCCCAACCCTAACCCAACCCTAACACCTAACCCTAACTCTATCCCTCACCCTATCCCTAAACCATAAACCCTAACCCTAACCCCAACCCCAAACACTAACACTAAACCCAATGCCAACGCTAACCCCAACGCCAACCCGAACCCCAACCCCACCCCCACCCCAACCCTAACCCCTAACCCTAATCCCAGCCCCAGCCCCATCCCTAGCTCTAATCCCAACCCCAACCCCAACCCCAACCCCAACCTAACCCAACCTTACCCAACCCCAGCCCCAACCCCAGCACCAGCCCCAGCCCCAACCCCATCCCTATCCCTAATCCCAACCCCAACCCTAACCCCAAACCCCAAACCCCAAACCTAACCCCAACCCAACCCTAAACATAACCCCTAACACAAACCAATCACCTACCCCTACCGCTGCCCCTAACCCATAACACTAACCCTAACACTAACCCCAACCTTAGCCCTAGCACTAGCCATAGCCCCAAGCCTATCCCTCAGCCCTAACCCTAACCCTAACCACAAACCCAAACCCTAACCCCAACCCCAACCCCAACCCCAAGGTAGCCCCAACCCCTATTCCTAACCCTAACCCCAAACCTAATCCTAAACCCCAAAACCCAACACTAACCCTAAACCACCAAAACTACGCTAACCCCAAATCCTAAACCCAAACCCAACACTAACCCCAAACACTAACCCCAACCCCAACCCTAGCCCAACCCAAGCCCCAGCCCTAGCACTAGCCCTGCCCCAAAACTAACCCTAGCCCTAACCCTAACCCTAAACCATAAACCCTAACCCAACCTAACCCCAACCCCAACCCCAAAACTAGCCCCAACCCTAAACCTAACACCAACCCCAACAAACCCCAACCCCAACCCCTAACCCCAACCCAACCCCTAACCCCAACCCCAACACCAACCCCAACCCCTAATCCCACCCTAACCCCAAACCCTAACCCCAAACCCTAACCCAGCCCTCCCCCAGCCCCAGACATAGCCCCTAGCTTTAAACCCCAGCCCCAACGCTAGCCCCAAACCCTAACCCCTACCCCCTAACCCAACCCTAACCCCTAACCCCAACCCCTAGCAACAACACTAACCGACTACACCAACCCCTAACCCTAACCCTAAACCCAACAATAACACTAACCCCAATGCCAACCCAAACCCTAACCCTACCCTAACCCCAAACTTAACACCAACCCCTAACACTAACCAACCCCTAACCCGAACCCTAACCATAACCCTAACACTAAACCCCTAACCCTATCCCTAACACCAACCCTAACCCTAACCCTAACCCCAACCCTAACCCTAACCGAAACCCCAACCCTAACCCTAACCCTAACAGTAACAGTAACCCTAACACTGTTCTAACCCTAACCCCAACCCTAAACTTTCACTAACCCCAACCCCAACAGTAACACTAACCCCAAACCTAACCCCAACCACAACCCCGACCCCAACCCTAACCCCAAACATACCCTAACCCCAAACCTAACCCAACCCTAACACTCACCCCAACCCTAACCCCAACACTAACAGTAACACTCATCCTAACCCTAACCCTAAACCCTAACCTAACCCTAACCCTAACCCTAACCCCTAACCCAACCAGTAAACGTAACACCAACCATAACTGTAACCCTAACCCCTAACCCAACCCCCAACCTGAGTAACACTAACCCTAACACTAATCCTAACCCTAACCCCAAACCCTAACACTAACCCTAATCCCAAACCTGCACCCTAACCCTAACCCTAACCCTAAACCCCAAACCCCAAATCCTAAACCTAAACCCCTAACCCTAACCCCAAACCCTAACCCTAACATTAACCTTAACCCCAAACCCTACACCCCAACCCCAACACTAACTCAACCATAAACCTAACACTAGCCCCAACAAGAAGTCCCAACCCAACCCTACCCCCAACCCCAACCATAACCCTAACCCCAACCTTAGCCCCAGCACTATCCCTAGCCCTAACCCTAACCCTAGCCCTAACCCTAACCCCAACCCCTAAACCCTAAACCTAACCTAACTCCCCAACCCTAACCCTAACCCAACCCTAACCCTAACAGTAAACCCCCAAACGCTAACCCCAAACCTAACCCTAACCCAACCCCAAACCTCACCCTAACACTAAACCCCAAACCCTAACCCCAACCCCAACCCAACACCTAACCCCAAACCTAACCCTAACCCTAACCCCAAGCCTAAACCCCAAACCCAACACAACCCTAACCCTAACCCCAACCCCAACCCTAACCCCAACCCAACCCTAACCCCAAATCTCAACCCCAAACCTAACCCTAACCCTAACCCCTAACCCCTAAACCCAAAAACCCAACACTAACGCTAACCCCAACCCCAACCCCAACCCCAACCCCAAATCCCAAACCTAAACCTAAGCTAAACCCTAAACACTAACCCCAACCCTCACCCAGCACTAACCGTAGCCCCAACCCCAGCACTAACCCTAACACCATCCCTAACCCTAACCCCAAACCCAACCCTCAACCCCAACCCTAACCCCAACCCTAACCCCAACCCCACACCCCAACCCCAACCCTAACCCCAACCCTAACCCCAACCCTAACCCCCCAACACTAACACTAACCCCAACACTAACCCCAAACCCCCAACCCCAACCCCTAACCCCTACCCCAAAAACTAACCCCAAACCCTAGCCCTAGCCCCGCCTAGCCCCAAACCTAGCCCCACCCCTAACCCCTAACCCTAACCCCTAACCCTAACCATAACCCTACCCCTATCCCTAACCCTAAACCCAAACACTGAACCCTAACCCCAACCAAACCCCTAACATACCACTTCCCCAACCCCAACCCTAACCCTAAACAATGAACAAACCTTTCACCCCAAACCTAACCTAACCCCAACCCTAAAAACCCTAAGCCTAAATGCTAAACCATAACCCTAACCCTATTCCAACCATAACCCCAAACCCAAACCTCCTTCTACCCTAACCCTAACAGTAACACTAAACACAACCCCAA
The DNA here is from genome assembly GCA_917880005.1 of Nanger dama. Classification (NCBI taxonomy): domain Eukaryota; kingdom Metazoa; phylum Chordata; class Mammalia; order Artiodactyla; family Bovidae; genus Nanger; species Nanger dama. The sequence continues at coordinate 65,364 of CAKJTW010000360.1, read as the reverse complement.
CCCCACACCCACGCCTAAGCCTAAAACCTCTCCGTAGCCCGAGCCCCAGCCCCAGACCTAAACCCAACCCCTAACCCAACCCCAAGCCCAACCCTAACCCTATCCCTCACCCTATCCCTAAACCATAAACCCCAACCCCAACCCTAAACACTAACACTAAACCCAACGCTAACGCTAACCCCAATGCCAACCCGAAACCTAACCCTAACCCTAACCCTAACCCTAACCCCAAACACTAGCCCTAGCCCTATCCCTAGCTCCTAATCCTAACCCTAAACCCAACCCCAAAACCTAAACCCCAATCCTAACCCTAACCCCAGCCCTAGCCCCAACCCCTAACACTAGCCCCAGCCCCAACCCCAATCCCTAACCCTAACCCTAACCCCAACCCCAAACCCCAAACCCCAAACCCAACCCCTAACCCAACCCTAAACATAACCCCAACACAAACTCAACCGCCTACCCCTACCGCTGCCTCTAACCCATCAACACTAACCCTAACCCTAACCCTAACCTTAGCCCCAGCACTAGACCATAGCCCCAAGCCTAACCCAAGCCCCTAACCCTAACCCCAACCATAAACCCAAACCCTAACCCCAACCCTAACCCAACCCTAGCCCCAACCCCAACCCCAAGCCACACCTTCCCCTACCCCTACCCGTAACCCCAACCCCTAATACTAACCCCAAACCCAGCCCCAACCCCAACCCCAACCCCAACCCCAAACCTAACCCTAACCCCAAACCCCAAACCCTAACACCAACCCCAAACCTACCCCCCAAACCTACACCAACCCCAAATCCCAAACCTAATCCCAACAGTAACCCCAAACACTAACCCCAACCTAAGCCCCAGCCGAGCTAGCCCCAGCCCCAACAGTAGCCCCTGCCCCAAAACCCTAACCCTAGCCCCAACCCCAACCCTAAACCACCCTAACCCAAACACTAACCCTGCCCTAACCCCAACCCTAACCCTAACCCTAGACCCAACCCCTAAACCCCAAACCTAAACCCAAACCCTAACCCTAACCCCTAAACCATAAACCCTAACCCTAACCCTAACCCCTAACCCCAAACCAGCCCCAACCCCAACCCCAACACTCAACCCCAACACCTAACCCCAACCCCAAACCCCAACCCTAACCCTAACCCAACCCCTAACCCTAACCCTAACACTAACCTCAACCCCTAAACCTAACCCTCACCCCTAACCCCAACCCCTAACCCCTAACCCACACCCCAAGCCTCCCCAAACATAGCCCTAACCCAAACCCTAACCCCTAACCCTAACCCCCTAACCCCAACCCCCACCCCTAACCCAACCCGTAACCCTAACCCTAACCCCAACCCCTAACAACAACTTCTCAACCAAACCCTACCCCCAACCCCAAACCATAAACCCAACGCTAACCCTAACCCCAACCCCAACCCAAACCCTAACCTAACCCTAAACCTAACACTAAACCCCTAACACTAACCCCAACCCTAACCTAAACCCAACCATAACCCTAACACTAAACCCTAAACCCTAACCCTAACCCTAACCCTAACCCTAACCCATAATCCTAACCCCAACCCCAAACCCCAACCCTAACCCTAACACGAACCACAACCCCAACCCAAACCGTAACCCTAACCCCTAAACACCAACCCTAACCCTAAACCCTAGCCTAAGCCCTAGCCCCAGCCCTAACCTAACCCCAACTGTAATCCGAAACACTAAACCCCAACCCCAAACCGCAATCCCTAAACCTAACCCAACCCCAAACCTAACCCCAACCCCAACACTAAACACCCAACAACCCTAACACCCAAACCCCCTAACCCTAACCCCAACCCCCAACCCCCTACCCCCCCTAATCCTAACCCTAACCCTAACTGAACCCCAAACCTAACCCTAACCCTAACACCAACCCTAACCCTAACCCAATCCTAACACTAACCCTAACCCCAACCCTAACCTAACCCCTAACCCAACCCTAACCCCTAACCTTAAACCGAACTTTAAGCCCTACCCGCGTAACCCCAACCCTAACCCCTAACCCCAACCCCCAACCCTAACCATAACCGTTCCCTAACCGTAACCCAACGCTAACCCTATTCCTAACCATAACCCTAAACGTAAACCTTACTAACCCTACCACTAACAGTAACGCTAACCCTAATCCTATCCCTAACCCCAACCCCAACACTAAACCTAAACCCTACACTAACCCCAACCCCAACCCCAAACCTAACCCCAACCCCAATCCCAAACCCAACCCTAACACTAACCTTAACCCTAACCCTAAACCCTAAACCCCAACCTAAACCTAACCCCAACAACACTAACCAACCCTAACCCCAACCAACCCTAAACCCAACCCCCAACCCATGCCCCTACCCCTACCCCCACACCTACCCCTAACCGTAACCCAACCCTAACCCTAACACTAACCCCTAAACCTAACCCCAACCCCAACCACAACCCCCAACCATACCCCCAAACCTAACACTAACTCTAAAACTAACACTATCCCTATCCCTAATCCCAACCCAACCATAACCCTAAACCCAAACCCTCAACCCTAACCCTAACCCTAATCCTATCCGAATGCTAACCCTAACCCTAACTCCAACCCATACCCCTAACCCCAACCCCCAACCCCAACCCCCCCCCTAACCCCAACACCAACCCTAACCCCAAACTAATCCCAACCCTAGTACCCCAACCTAACCCCTAACCCTATTCTAATGCTAACACCAACCGTAAACCTCTTCTAAACCTAAACTAACAGTAACGCTAACCCCAACCATAACCCCAACCGCAACCCCAACCCCTAGCCTTAACTGCTCCCCAACACTAAACCCAACCATAACCCCAACCCTGAACCCCAACCTACACCCCCACCACTAGCCCCAGACCCAGACCCAGCCCCAGCCCCTAACCCTCTCCCTAGCCCCAACCCCAACCCAACCCCAACCCAACCATAACCCCAACCATAACCCAAACCCCAACACACACCCCCCCCCCCCTACCCCCAAACCTAACCCCAAGTCTTAAATCTCAACCCCTAGCCCCAACCCAACCCTAACCCTAATCCTAAACCCCAACCCCAAACCCAACCTTATTCTAAACCTAACCCCAAACCCAACCCCTTCTACACTAACCCCAACAGTAGCACTAACCCCAACTCTAACCCCAAACACCAACCCCAACACTAACCCCAAAACCCAACCCCTAACCCTAATCCCAAACACCAACCCCAACCTCAATACCCCAAACCGAACCCCCAACCCTATTCTAACCCTAACCCCAAACCCAAACCCCTTCTAATCCTAAACCCAACAGTAACCTTACCCCCAACCCTAACCCTAACCCTACCACCCAAACCCCAACCCCAAACCCAACAGTAATGCTAATCCTAATACTAAACCTAACTCCAACCCCAAACCCAAACCTAACCCTACCCTATCCCTATCCCTAACCCTAACCCCTAAACTTAAACCCTAACGCTAACCCCAGCACTAGCCCCAGCCCTAAAAGTATCCCCAACACTAAACCCCAACCCCAACCCCAGTCCCAACACCAAACACCAACCCCAACCCCAACCCCAAAACCAACCCCTAATCCCAACCCCTAACTCCTAAACCCCAACCCCAACCCCAAATGTAGCCCTAGTCATAACCCCAGTCCCAGCACTAGCCCCAACCCTACCCAAGCCCCAGCCCCAACCCCAACCCCAAACCCCAACCCCAACCCCAACCCCAAATCCTAAACCCCAACCCCAACCCTAACCCTATTCTAACCCCAACCCCAAACCCAAACCCTTCTAAGACTAACCCCAACAGTAATGGTAACCCCAACCCCAACCCCAACGCCAACCACAACGCTAACCCTAACCCTACCCTAACCCTAACCCCTACCCTAGCTCCCAGACCCAGCCCCTATACCCAGCACTAGTCCCAGACCTAACCCTATCCCTAACCCCAAACCCAACCCCTATCCCTAAACCCCAACCATAACCCTAACACAACCCCAACCGTAACACTAACCCACACGTTTTTTAACCCCACACCTACCCCTATCCCTAACCCTAATCCAACCCCTAAACCCACACATAACCCTAATTCCAACCCTAACCCTAACCTTAAACCCCAACCCAAAACCCTAACCCTAACCCCTAACCCCTAACCCTAACCCCTAACCCTAACCCCTAAACCTATCTCGCCTAACCCTAATCGTTACCCTAACCCTAACTCGTATAACCCCAACCCTAACCCCAACCCCTGCCCCCTAACAAGACCCCTACCCCTAACCAGAACCCTATTCCTAAACCCTAAACCATAACCCTAACCCTAAACCTAACACTAAACACTAACCCCTACCTTAATCCCAACCCAACCCCAACACTAACCCCAACCCCAACACTAACCACAACCCTTACACCTACCCCTACCCCTAGCCCCAACCATATTCCCAACACTAACCCCAAACCCAACCCACTTCTAAAACTAAACCTACTAGTAACACTAACCCTAACCCCAAACCCAACCCCAACGCCAACCCTAACCCCCTACCCCAACCCTACACCCTAACCCCTAACCCTAAACCCCAACCATAACCCCAATCTAAAACCACAACACTAATCCCAACTTTAGCTGGAGCCCCAGCCCCAGCCCCAGCAGTATCCCTAGCCCCAAAACTATCCCTAGCCCCACACCTAACCCCAACCCCAACCCTAATCCTATTCTGAAACCCCAAACCCGAACACTACCCTAACCCCAACCCCAGCCCCAATCCTAACTCTAACCCCAAACCCAACTTTAACCCCAACACCTATCCTAAGCCCAAACACTTTCCCTAACCCCAACCTAACACTAAACACCAACACTAACCGTAACCCCAAACCTACCCTAACCCCTAACCCCAACCATAGCCCTAGTCCTAACCCTAACCCTAACCCTAACTTTAACCCTAACACCTATCCTAAGCCTAAACCCTTTCCCTAACCCCAACACTAAACCCCAAACCCTAACCCTATCCCTAATCCTAACACTAAACACTAACCCTCACCGTAACCCTAACCCTACCATAACCCTAACCCTAGCCCTAGTCCTAACCCCAACCCCAACCCTATCTTTAACCCCAACACCTATCCTAAGCCCAAACAGTTTCCCAACCCCAACCCCAAGCCCCAACCCAAACCCCAACCTTAATCCCTACCCCTAACCCTGTCCCTAACCCCAACCCCTATCCCTATCCCTACCCTAAAACTCTAACCCCAACCATAACACCAAACACCAACCCCTAACCCTAACCCTATCCCCAGCCCCTAGCCCCCAGCCCCCAGCACTAGCACCTAGCCCTAGTCCCAACCCTATCCCTAGCCTAACCATAACCCCAACACTAATCCTAACCCTAACCCCCAACCATAACTCTAACCCCACACTATACCCAACCCTAACTCCAACTCTAACCCCTAAACCCCAAACCGTAACGATATCCCTATCCCAAACCCAACCCCTAACCCTAACCAAAACCCTAACCCTAACCCTAAACACAACCCCTAGTCCTATCCCTCCACTTAAAACCTAACCCTAACCCCAACCCTTACCATATCCCTAAACCCCAAACCCTTACCCTAACACTAAACACTAAACCTACACTAACCCTAACCAAACTCCTAACCGTAACCATAACCATAACCCCAACACTAACCACAACCCCTAACCCTATGCCTTCCTCTACCCCTAAACCCAACCCCTAGCCTTAGCCCCAGCCCTAGCCCCAACAATATCCCTAGCCCTAGCCCCAAAACCAGCCCCAGCCCCAGCCCCCAGCCCTAACCCCAACCCTAACCGAACCCTATCCCAAACCCCAACCCTATCCCTAATACTAAACCCTGAACACTAAACCTAACACTTACCCTAACCGTAAACTCGAATCCTAACAAACCCTAACCCAATCCAAACCCTAACCCTAACCCCTAACCACAACGCCTAAACCTACCCCCTAACCTTAAGCCTAACCCTAAACCAAACACTAACCCCATTCCCTAAACCCTACAACCCTAACCCTAACTCTAACCAAAAACACTAACCTCAACCTCAACCAACAGTAACCTTAACCCTAACCTAACACTAACCCCAACCCCTACCCCTACCCCTACCCCTACATCTTACCCTATCCCTAACCCCAACCCCAACCATAGCCCCAGTCCCAACTCCAACCCCAATCCCAACTTTAACCCCAACACCTACCCCTAAGCCCAAACCCTTCCCCCAACCCCTAACCCCAACCCTAACCCAACCCCAACCCCAAACCCAACACTAAACCCAGTCCTAGACCCAACCCTAGCCCTAGTCTTAAACCTACCCCCAGCCCCAGCCCCAACCCCAGCACTAGCCCCAACCCCTAACCCTAACCCCCAACACGGACACTTATCCCTAACCTAACCCCTAACTGAAACCCCAAACCTAACCCCAACCGCTTTAACCCCAACCCCTAACCCTAAACCTACCAAACCCCTAACACTAACCCATCCCTAACCCCAACTCCTAACCCACACCATAACCACAACCCCTAACACTACCGCTAACCCTAATCCCAACCTAACCCTAACCCTAACCCTATCCCTAAACCCCAAACCATAACCCTAACCCTAACACTAACGCTAAACACCAACCCCAGCCCCAACCCCAACCCAAACCCAACCCTAACCCTAACCTTAACACTAACCACAACCCCCAAACCTACCCCTAACCCCAGCCCCAATCTTAACAATAACCCCAGCCCCAGCCCCAACCCCCAGCCCTACTCCTAACCCCAGACCCAGCCCCAGCCCCAAACCCAACCCTACTCCTACCCCTAATCGTAATCCCAACCCCAAACCCCAACCCGTACCCCAACACCAGCCCTAGCTGTAGCCCCAGCCCCAGCATTAGCCCCAGCCCCAGCCCCAGCCCTCTAGCCCTACCTAACCCCAACCCTAACCCCTAAACCCTAAACCCCCCAATACTAACCCCAACCCTATCCCTAACCCAAACCCAACACTAACCCCAAACCATAACCCTACCCCCTTCCCTACCCATAACCCTAACCCCTGACCCTAACCCTAACCCTAACCCAACCCCAACCCCAAACATAACCCCAAACGCTAACCCCAATACTAACCTAAACCAACCCTAAATCCCAAACCCCAACAATAACCCTAATACCCCAAACCTAAACCTAACCCTATTCTAACCCAAACCCCAAACCTAAACCTCTATAACCCTCAACATAACAGTAATGCTAACCCTAAAACTAAAACCCAACCCCAACCCCAAACCCCAACCCCAACCCCCCCTAACCCCTAACCCCAACCTTAAACCCCAACACTAAACCTAGCACCAGCCCACGACCTAAAATTATCCCTAGCCCCAAACCCAACCCCTAACCCTAACCCCCAACCCTAACCCCAACCCTAACCCTATCCCTAGCCCGAGCCTTAACCCCTAGCCCCAGCACTAGCCCCAGCTGTAAAACTATCCCTAGCCCCAAACCTAACACTAATCCTAACCCTAAACCCCAAACCATAACACCAACCATAACCCCAACTCCTAACCCAACCCCTAAACCTAACCCTAACCCTAACCCCCAACCCATAACCCTACCCCAACCAATACCCCTAACCCCAACCACTAACCCTAAACCCAACCCTAACCCTAACCAACACTAACCCTAATCCCAACTCCTAAAACCTAACCCCAACCCCAAACCCAAACCCACCCTTAACCCTAACCCTAAATGCTAAACCCTAACACTAAAACTAACCCCTAACCCTAACCCAACCCCAACCCTAACCCCTAACCCCCCTAACCCATACCCCTACCCTTACCCCTACACCTACCCCTAACCCTAACCAGACCCCTAACCCCAACCCTAACTCTAACCCTAACACTAACCCCAACCCTAACCCCAACCCCCCAACCCTAACACTACACTAAAACCCCAAACCCTAACACTAACCCTAACGCTAAACACTAACCTTAACCCAAATCCTTACACAACCCTTAACCTAACAGTAACCCAAACACTAACCCATTCCCCTACCCCTACCCCGAACCCCAACCGTAACCCCTTACCTAAACCCCAACCCCTAACCCCTAACCCCAACACAAGCCTTAACCCTAATGCTAAACCCTAACCTTAACACTAACCCCCCAACCCCAACCGTAACTCCTAACCCTAACGCCAACCCTAACCCTAACCCTATCCCTAACCCTAACCCTAACCCCTGACTCGTCTAACACTAACCCTAAACCTACCCCCACACCTAACCCTATCTGTACCCCTACCCCTAACCCAACCCTAACCCTAACCCTAACCTTAAACCTAACTCGCTAATCCTAACCCTAAACCCACACCTAAACCTAACCCTACCCCTAAGCCTAACATTAACCCTAACCATATCCTTAACCCTAATCCCTAACCCTATCCCTAACCCTAAACACAAACCCTAACCATAACCATAACCCAAACCTAACCCCTAAACCTAACACCTAACCCTAAACCTAACCCTAACCCCATCCCCAACCCCAAACCTAAACGTACCAAACTGCAACCTAACCCCAACCCTATTCTAACCATAACCCTAAACCTAAACCTCTTCTAACCCTAACCCTAACAGTAACGCTAACCCTAATCCTATCCTTAACCCCAACGCCAACCCTAAACCTAAACCCACCCTAACCCTAAACTTAACCCCAACGGTAAACCTAACCATAACTCTAACACTAACACTAACCCCTAACCCTAACCCTAACCTTAACCCAACCCCAACCCCCCAACCCCTAACCCAAACCCTAACCCCTAACTGCAACACATACCCCTACCATTACCCCCTACCCCTACCCCTAACCCTAACCACACCCTAACCCTAACCCCAACGCTAACCCTAACTCTAACCCCAACACTAACACCTAACCCTAACCCTAAACCCAACCCTAACCCTAAACACAACCCTAACACTAACACTAACCCTAATCCTAACCCTAAACCTAACCCTTAACCCTAACCCTAACCTAACCTTAACCCAACCCCAAACCCTAACCCCAACACTAACCCTAACCCCAACCCTAACCCTAAACCCTAACCCATAACCCCCAACCCTAACCCTATCCCTAAACCCAAACCCTAACCCTAACTCTAAACACAAACCCTAACCCTAAACATAACCCAAACCTAACCCTAACCCTAACCCCAACCCTAACACTAACCTAACCCTAACCCCAACCCTTCTATCCCTAACACTAAACCTAAACCCTTCTAACCCCAACCCTACAGCTACGCTAACCCCAATCCTATCCCTAAACCCAACACCAACCCTAAACCTAACCCTACCCCAAACATACACCTAACCCTAACTGTAAACCCTAACCCCAACCCTAACACCAACACTAAACCCAACCCTAACCCTAACTCTAAAACCCAACCCGAAAACTAACCCTAACCCTAACCCTAACCTTACCCCAACCCCAAACCCACCCCTAACCCCAAGCCTAAACCCAAACCCCAACCCCAAACCCCACACCAACCCCTAGCTTGAGCCCCAGCCCCAGCCCCAGCCCCAGGACTAGCCCCAGCCTTATTCCCAAACCCAGCCCCAATGCTAACACAACTTAACCCTAACCCCAAACCTAACCACAACCCATAACCCTACCCTTAATCCCAACCCCTAACCCTAACCCTAATCTTAACAACCAACCCCTACCTTAACCCTATCCCTAACACCAAACCTAAACCCCAACCCCAACCGCAACCCTAAACCCCAATCGTAACCCCAACCCCAACCACTAATCCTACCCCAACCCATAACCCCAACCCCAACCCCTAACCCTAACTCTTCTAATCCAAACACTAAGCCCAACCCCCAAACCCAACCCCTAACCCTAACCCTAACCCCCGACCCCTACCCCTACCCCCCCTAACCCCAACCATAATCCTAAACCATACCCCTACCCCAACCCTAACCCAAACCCTTAGCAAACCCTACCCCTAACCCCAACTCCGTCTAACCCCAACCATAAGCCTATCCCCAACCATAACCCCACCCTAACCCCAACCCTAACCATAACTCTTCTAACCCTAAACCCAAGCCTATCCCCTAACCCTAACACTAACCCTATCTCGTCTATCCCTAAGCCCAACCCCAAACCCAAAACCTAACCCCAAACCTAACCCCAACCCCCAACTCGGTACTAAACCTAACCCTAACACTAACCGTTACCCTAAACCATAACACTAACCCTAACCCTAACTCCTAACACCTCGCTAACGCCTAACCCTAACCCTAACACACCCTAACCCTGACACCCTAACCCTAACCCTAACCACAACCCCTGACCCTAACCCTATCCGTAATCCCAACCCTAACCAAAACCTCTGACCCTACCCCCAACCGTAGCCCCAACCCTAACTGAAACCCCTAACCCTACCCCTAACCCCTAACCCTAACCCCAAGCACAAATCCCAAACCCTAACCCTATCCCAATCCCAACACTAACCCTACCCCTACCCCTACCCATAACCCCAACCCAAACCCCAAACCGAAACCCCTTCTAACCCTAAGAGTAATGTTAACCTTAACCCCAAACCTAACCCCAACCCCAACCCTAACCCCAAACGCACCCTAACCCCAACACTAACCCTAACCCTATTGTAACCGTAACCCTAACCCTAATCCTCTTCTCACCCTAACCATAACAGTAATGCTAACCCTAATCCTATCCCTAACCCCCACCCCAACACCAAACTTAAACCTATCCTAACCCTAAACCTAACACTAACCCCAACCATAACCCAACCCTAACCCTAACCTTAAGCCCAACCCCCAACCCCAACCCTAAACCTACCCCAAACCAAAACCTTTCTAAACCTAACCCCAAGAGTAATGCTAACCCTAACCCTAACCCCAACCCAACCCCATCACATACCCTTACCGTTACCCCTACCCCTACCCCTAACCGTAAACAACCCTAACCCTATCGCTAACTCTACCCCAAACTTAACACTAACCTAACTCTAACACTAACACTAACCCTAACCTAACCCTAAACCCCAACCGTAACCCTAACCAAACACTAACCCTAACCCTAACCCTAACCCAAATCCCAACACATACCGCTACCCCCTACCCCTACCCCCAAACCCTAACCCTAACACTAACCCTAACCCCTAAACCGTAACCCCAACCCCTAACCCCTAACCCAACCCTAACCCCAACCCCCTAACCCCAACCCTAACCCTAACCCCTAACCCTAACCCTAACCCGAACCCCAACTCTATCACTAAACCCCCAGACACTAACACTAACCCTAACCCTAAACACTAACACTAACGTTAATCCTTACACAACCATAAACCAACCGTAACCCTAACTCCAAGCCATTCCCTACCCCTACCCCTACCCGAACCCCAACCAAAACTGTAACCCCTAACCTAACACTAATCCTAACCCCAACACCAACCCCAACACTAACCCTAAACCCTACCTAAACCCAAACCTAACCCTTACCCCAAACTCCTAACCCCCAACCCTAACTGTAACCCCAACCCCAACCCTAACCCTAACTCCTAACCCTAAACATAACCGTAAAACCAACACCATCCCTAAACCTAACCCCTAACCCTAACTCCTCTAACCCTACCCCTACCCCTAACCCTATCCCTACCCCTAACCCAACTCTATCCCTACCCCTAACCCTAACCACAACCCCTAACCCTACCCCTAATACTAACACTAACCCTATCCCTAACCCTAACCCTATCCCTAACTCTAACCCTAAACACTAACCCTAAGCCTAACCATAACCCAACCTTAACCATAACCCTAAGCCTAACCCCAAGCCTAACCCCTAACCCCAACCCTAAACATTACCCTAAACTGAAATCTTCTAAAACCCTAACCCCAAGAGTAATGCTAACCCTAACACTAACCCCAACCTCAACCCCAACCCCCACCCTAACCGTAACCGCACCCCTAACCCTAATGCTATCCCTAACCCCAACCCCAACCCTAAACCTATACCTACCGTAACCATAAACCTAACCCTAACCTTAACCCCTAACCCCTACCCTTACCCATACCCCTACCCCTAACCCTAACCCAACCCTATCCCTAACCCTAACGCTAACCGTAACACTAACCATTACCCCAAACCTAACCCTAACCCTAACCCTAACCCAAACCCCAACCCATACTCCTACCACTCACACTACCCCCTAACCCTAACCCCTAACACTAACCCTAAACCAAACACTAACCCTAAACCCTAAACCTAACCCCAACCCCAACCCCAACCCCACCCCCAACCGCACCCTAACCCCAACCCTAACCTTAACCCTAACACTATTCTTACCCTAACCCCAAACCAAACCCCTCTGACCCTAACCCTAACCGTACCCGAACCCCAACCATAACCTTAACCCTAATCCTATCCCTAACCCCCAACCCCAACCCTACCCCCTAACCGTACCCCTACCCTAACCCCAACCCCTAGCCTTAGCACTAGCACTAGCCCTAAGCCTAACTGTATACCTCAGCCTAACCCTAACCCTATTCTTAACCCTAACCCTAAACCCCAAACCCCAACCCTAACCCTAACCCAACCCTAACCTTAAACCCAACCCAAACCCCAAGACATACCACTACCCCTACCCCTAACCATAAACCCTAACCCTAAACCTGAACCATACACTAACCCCAAACCCCAACCCTAACCCCTAACCCTAAACCTTAAACCGCAACCCCAACCATAGCCCCAACCCAACTCTAACACTAACCATAACCCTAACCCTATCCCTTACCCTAACTCTATCACTAAACCCTCAACCCTAACACTAACCATCACCCTAAACACTAACACTAACCCTAATCCTACACAACAATAAAACTAACCGTAACCCTAACTCCAACCCATTCCCCTACCCCTACCCCTACCCCGAACCCCAACCATAACTGTAATCCCTAACCTAACACTAACCCCAACCCAAACACTAACCCTAACACTAACCCCTAAACCCTACCTAAACCTAAACCTAACCCTAACCCCCTAACCCTAACCCCAACCCTAACTGTAACCCTAACACCAAACCTAACCCCAAATCTAACTTTAAACATAACCGTAAACCCAACACTATCCCTAACCGTAACCCTAACCCTAACTCGTCTAAACCTACCCGTGCCCCTAACCCTATCCCTACCCCTGACCCTATCTCTAACTCTAACCCTAACCCCAAACCTAACCACAACCGCTAACCCTACCCCTACCCCCTACCCCTTACCCTATCCCTAAACCCCAAACCGTAAACCTAACCCTAACTCTAACACTAAACACTAACCCTTACCTTAACCCTAATACGACCCTAACACTATCCCTAACCATAACACTAACCACAACCCCCAAACCCACCCCTAACCCTAGCCCCAACCCTATTCTAACCCCAACCCTAAACCTAACCTTCTTTTAACCCCAAACTTCATAGTAATGCTAAACCTAAACCTTAACTCAACCGCAACGCCAACCTTACCCTAACCAGACCCTAATCCTAACCCTAACCCCAACACTAAACCCCAACCCAACCCCAACCTAAAACCCTAACCCTAACCCCAACCATAGCCTGAGCCTTAGCCATAGCCATAGCACTAGCCCCAGCCCCTTAACTATACCCCAGCCCCAAACCTAAACCTAACCCCTAACCCTAATCCTATTCCTAAACCCAAACCCCAACCCCAACCTCAACCCCAACACTAAACACCAACCCCTACCCCAAGTCTACCCTAACCTTAACCCCAACCCCAGCCCCAGGCCTAACTTTAACCTTAACCCCAACTTTAACCCCAACACCTATTCTAAGCCCAAACACTTTTCCCAACCCCAACCCCAACCCCAAACCCTAACCCCTGACCCTAACCCCAACTCCTAACCCCCAACCCTAACCCTATCCCTAACCCCAACCCCAACCCCAACCCCCAACACTATCCCTACCCTTAACCCCTAACCCCAACCATAACACTAAACACTAAGCCTAACCCTTTCCCTAACCCCAGCCCCAGCCCCCAGAACTAGCCCTAGTCCCAACCCCTATCCCTATCCCTAACCATAACCCCAACACTAAACCTAATCCCTAATCCCTAATCCCAACCCTAAACCTCACCCTAACCCAAAATCATAACCCTAACCCCACACTATACCTAACCCTAACCCTAACTCTAGCCTTAAACCCTAAACCATAACAATAACCCTAACCCTAACCCAACCCCTAACCCCAACCGTAACCCCAAACACAACCCCTAACCCTATTCCTCCCCCTAACCCCTAACCCTAACCCCAACCATATCCCTAAACCCCAAACCCCAACCCTAACACTAAACACCAACTCCAACCCCACACCTAACCAAACCCCAACCCCAACCATAACCCCTTACACTAACTACAACCCCTAACCCTATCTCTACCTCTACCCCTAACCATAACCCCAGCCCCAGCCCTAGCCCTAGCCTATCCCTAAAAATATCCCTAGCCCTAGCACCAAACATAGCCCCAGACCTAACCCCTAACCCTATCCCAACACCAACCCAAACCTTAACCCTAACCCCAACCATAACACTAAACACTGAACCCTAACCCCAACACTAATCCTAACACTAACCCTAAACCCTACCTAACCCTAAACCTAACCCCAACCCCCTAACCCTAACCCCTAACCCTAACTGTAACCCCAACCCTAGCCCTACCCCAAACCCCAACCACAACCCCCTAACCCTACCCCTAACTTTAACCCCAACCCAAAACACTATCCATAACCATAATCCAACAGTAACCTTAACCCTAACTCCTAACACTAACCCCCAACCCATACCCCTAGTCCCACACCTCACACCTAACCCTAACCCCAACACTAACCCCTAATCCCTAACCCTAACCCCAACCCCCAACCATAACCCAAACCCTAGCACTAAACCCAACACTAAACCTAACCCAACCCTAACCCTAACCCCAACACTAAACCTAGTTCCAGACCCAACCGCAGCCCCAGTTTAACCCCAGCCCTTTTCCTAGCTCTAACCCTACCCCTACCCTTACCCCTAATCCCAACCACAAACCCTAACCCTAATCCTAATCAATAACCCTAACACTAACCGTAACCATAAAAGCTAACCCTAACCCAAACACTAACCCAACCCAAACCCTAATGCTAACCCCTAAACCCCAACCTTAACACTAACCCCTAAACCTAACCCAACACTGACCATAACCCCAAACCCTAACCCTAACCCCAACACTAACCCCTAACCCTAAACCTAACACTAACCCTAATCCTACCCCTATCCCTAACCACTAACCCTAACCATAACCATAACCCTAAACCCCAACACTAACCCTAACCATAAACCCTAAAAACTATACCATAACCCTAACCTTAACCCTAATCCAACCCTAACCCTAACGCTAACCCTAAACCTAAACCTTTCTAACCCTAACCCTAAGAATATAGCCAACCATAACCCCAACCCTAACTCTACCTTAACCCTAAACCCTAAACCCTAAACCTAACCTAACCCAATCTCTAACCCTAGCCCCAACCGCAACCCCCAAGCCATACCCCTTCCCCTATCCCTACCCGTAACCCTAACCACAAACCCAACCTAACCCCTAGACCTAACCCTATCCCTAGCCCTAACCCTACCCCAATACTAACCCTAACCCTAACCCAACCATAACTCTAACCCCAACCTTAGCCCAAACCCTATCCTAACCCTAATCCTAACCCTAACATAACCCCAACCATAAATCCTAAGTGCTAACTATAACCCTAATACCCCAAATCTAACCCCAACACTATTCTAACCCCAACCCTAAACCTAAACTTTTCTAACCCTAACCCCAACAATAAAGCTAACCATAGCCATAACCCCAACCCAAACCCAAACTCTAACCCCAACCCTACCCTAAACGTAACCCCAACCGATTCTAACCCCAACCCCAAATCTAAACTTTTCTAACCCTAACCCTAACAGTAACACTAACCCTAACCCTAACCCTATACCCAACCCCAACCCTAACCCTAAACATACTTTAACCCTAAACCTAACCCTAACACTAACATTAACCCTAACCCTAACCCCTAAATCTAACACTAACCTTAACCCTAACCCTAACCCTATCCCCTAACGCCAACCATAACCCTAAAGCCCAACCCCAACACTAACCCTAACCCCAAACTCCACACCCTAACCCTAACCCTCACTCTAGCCCCAACCCCAACCCCAAATCCCAAACCTAAACCCAACCCCTAACCCCACACCCTAACCCCAACACCAACCTTAACCCCAAACTCTACACCCTAACCCCAAAGCTAACCCTAATCCAACCATAACCGCAACCCTAAACCCAACCACCATTCCTAACCCTACCCCTAACCCCAAACTTAACCCTAATCTTGACCCTAACCCCTAGCCCCAGCACTATCCCTAGATCTAACCCTATCCCCAGCTCCCAACCCCAACCCAACCCTAAACCAAACCCCAACCCTAACCCCTAGCCATACCCCTTCCCCTACTGCTACCCCTACTTCTACACACATAACCCTAACCCCTAACCCCAACCCTAGTGCTAAACCAATCCCTAACCCCAACACTAGCCCCAGCCCCAACCCCATAAGCCTAACCCCAAATCCCAATCGTAAACCTATCCCTAACCCTAAACACCAACCCCAACCCTAACCTTAGCCCCAGCCATAGCCCCTAGCCCCAGCACTAGCCCCTGCCCCAACACTAGCCCTAGTCCTACCCCCAACCCAAACCATAACCATAACCCTAAACCCGAAACCCTAACACTAACCCCTAAACCCTATACCCTAACCTCAACCCCAACCCAAACGCTAACCAAACCCTATCCCTAACACTAACCCTACACCCAAACCGTACCCCTACCCTTACTATTCCCATAACCCTAACCATAACCATAACCCTAACCCTATCCCTAAATCCTAAACACTAACCCCAACCCTAACTGCAAACACATACCCTAACCCTAATGCTAACACAACCCTAACCCTAATGCTAACCCTAACTGTAACCACCAGTACTAACACTAATCCAAATTCTAACTTAAACCCCAACCCTAACCGTAACCTTATTCTAAACCTAACCCTAAACGTCTTCTAACCCTTACCCTAACAGTAACGCTAACCCTAAACTTAAACCCAACCCCAACCACAACCCTAAACCCAACCCAACCCTAACCATAACCCTAACACCAACCATAACCCCAAACTCTATTACTCACCCTAACCCTAACCCCAACCGTAACCCTAACCATAACCGTAACACTAACCCCTAACCCCAACTCTTAATCCTAAGAGTAACCCCCAACCCCAACCCTAATCCAAACCCTAACCCTAAACCCCAACCCCAAACCCCAACCCTAAAGGTCACCCTGCCCTTACCCCAACACTAACCCCTAACGCTAACCCTTACCCGAACCCCTAGCCCCAGCCATAGCCGTAGCCCCAGCACTCAGCCCGAGCCCCCAACCCCAGACATAGCCCCAACCCCTAATCCTAACCCCAACCCCAACCCCCAACCCCAACCCTAACCCCAACACCACCTTAAACCCAAACTTAACCCCAGCCCCAACCCCCAACCCCAGCCCCAGCCCTACCCCCAGCCCCAACCCTATCCCTAGCCCGAAACCCAAACCTAACCATAACCATAAACCCTAAACCCTAAACTTAATGCCAACCCTAACACTAACCCAACCCCTAACCCTAATCCCAACCCATACCATTTCCCCTACCCCTACCCGTAACCTCAACCCCTATCCCTAACCAGAACACCTAATGCTAAACTTAACCCCAACCCAAACTCCTTCCTACGCTAACCTAACAGTAACGCTAACCCCAACCCTAACCCTAACCCCTAACCCTAACCCCAACACTAACCCCAACCCTATTCTCAACCCCAACCCCAAATCTAAACCCTTCTAACCCTAACCCCAACAGTAACGCTAACCCTAACCCCAGCCCCAACCCAAACCCCAACCATGAACCCACCCTAACCCCAAACCTAAGCCTAACACTAACACTAACCCCAACTCCAACCCCAACACTAACACTAACCCCAAACCTAAACCCAAATCCAAACCAATCTAACCCCAACCCCAACCCCAACCACCAACACCAACACTAACCCCAAATCTTAACCTCAACCCCAACCCCAAACACCAACCCTAACCCCAAACTTTGCCCCAGCCCCAGCCCCAGCCCCAGCACTAGCCCTGTCCCTAAACCCAGCCCCATCCCTAACACTAACCTTACCCCGAACCCTAACCCCAACCCAACCCCTAACCCTAACCCTAACCCCTAGCAAGAACACTAACTGTACCCCTACCCCTACCCTTAACCCTAACCCCAAACATTAACCCTAACCCTTACCCAACCCTAACCCTAAACCCAACACTAACCTCAACCCCTAACCCTACCCCCTATCCCTAACCCTAACCCCAAACCCCAGCCCCAGCGCCAGCCCCAAACCCAGCCCTACCCCTACCACCAACCCAACCCTAACCCAACCCCAGCCATAACCCTACCTCATCCCTAACCCTAATCTTAACACTGACCCTAACCCCAAGCCCCAACCACAACCCCTAACATACCCCTTCCTCAACCCTAACCCTAACCCCAAACAATGAACCTAACCCCAACCCTAAACCCTAACCCTAACCCCAAACTAACCTTAACTTTAAATCTTAAACCCAAATCTAAATGTATTCTAACCGTAACCCTAAACTTAAACCTCTTCTACCCCTAACCCCAAGAGTAACACTAGCCCCAACCCCACCCTACCCCTACCCCTAAGCCCAAACATAACCGTAGCCCCAGCCCCAGCCCCAAAGCTAACCCCAACCCTAACCCAACCCTAACCCTAACCCTAACCCTATCCCTCACCCTATCTCTAAACCATAAACCCTAACCCTAACCCCTAACCCCAAGCCATACACCTTCCCCTACTCCTACCCATACCCCTATCCGTAACCTTAACCCCTAATCCCAACCCCAACCCCAGACCTAACCCTATTCCTAGCCCCAACCCCAACCCCAAACCCAATACTAAACCCCAAAACCTAACACTAACCCTAATCCTACCCCTAAACCGACACTAACCGTAAATCCCAAAACTAAACCCAACACTAACCCTAAACACTAACCCCAACCTTAGCCCCAGCCATAGCCCCAGCCCCAGCACTAGCCTTTGCCCAAAAACCAACCCCAGACCCAACCCCCAGCCCCAACCCTAACCCCAAATCATAAACCCTAAACCTAACCCTAACCCTAATCCCAAAACTAGCCCTAACCCCAAACCTAACACTAACACTAACCCTAATCCCAAACCCCAAGCCTAACCCCTAACCCAACCCTAACCCTAACCCCAACCCCAACACTAACCTAAACCCCTAATCCTACCCTTACCCCTAACCCCAACCCCAACCCTAGTCCTAGCCCTATCCCTAGACATAACCCTTGCTTTAAACCCCAGCCCCAGCACTAGCCTGAAACCCAACCCTATCCCTAACCCAACCCCTAACCCCAACCCTAACACTACCCTCAACCCCTAATCCTACCCCTACCCCTGACCCTAAACCTAAATTTAAACCAACCTAACCCTAACCCTACCCTAACCCTAAGCCCAACACTATTCTAACCCCAACCCCAAATCTAAACCTCTTCTAACCCCAACCCCAACAGTAACACTAACCCCAACCCCACCCCAGCCCCAACCCAAACCCCAACCATGAACCCACCCTAACCCCACACCTAACACTAATCCCAACCCCAACCCTAACACTAACAGTAACCCCAAACCTAAACCCAAATCTAAACTAATCTTAACCCCAACCGCAACCAATAACACTAACCCCAACCCCAAATCCCAACCCCAACTCCCAAACACTAACCCTAACCCCAAACTTTGCCCCCAGCCGTAGTCCCAGCCCCAGCACTAGCCCTGTCCCTAAACCTAGCCCTATCCCTAACCCTAACCCTACCCCTAACCCTAACCCCAACCCAACCCTAACCTTAACCCCAACCCTAGAAACAACACTAACTGTACCCCCACACCAACCCCTATCCCTAACCCCAAACACTAACCCCAACCCCAACACTAACCCTCAACCCCTAACCCTATCCCTATCCCTAACCCTAACCCCAAATCCCAGCCCCAGCGCTAGCCCCAAACCTAGCCCTACTTTACCCCTACCCTAACCCCTAACCCTAACTCCTAACTCCTAACCCCTAACGCCTAACCCTAACCCTAACCCAACCCTAACCATAACCCCACCTATCCCTAACCCTAATCCTAATACTGAACCCCAACCCTAACCCCAACCACAACCCCTAACATACCCTTCCCTCAACCCCAACCCTAATCCCAAACAGTGAACCCAACCCCAACCCCAAATCCCAACTGTAACCCCAAACTAACCTTAACCCCAAATCCTAAACCCAAATCTATCCCTATTCAAACCATAACCCCAAACTTAAACCTATTATACCCCTAACCCTAACAGTAACACTAGCCACAACCCCAACAATACCCCTACACCTAAGCCTAAACATAACCGTAGCTCTAGCCCCAGCCCCAGCCCCTAAAGCTAACCTTAACCCCAACCCAAACCTAACCCTAACCCCAACCCTATCCCTCACCCCATATCTAAACAATCAACTCTAAACCCAACCCCAACCCTAAACCCAATGCTAACGCTAACCCCAACGCCAACACGAACCCTAAACCTACCCTAACCCTAAACTTTACACTAACCCTAACACTAATCCTAACCCTAACCCTAACCCTAACCATAACCCCAACCAATAACACTAACCCCAACCCTAAAGCCTAACCCTAACCTGAACCCTAACCCCAACCCTAACCCTAAACCCTAAACCCCAAACCTAACCATAACCCAACCCTAACCCTAACTCTAAACCTAACCCAAACCCCAACTCTAATCCTAACCCTAACCCCAACCGTAACCCCAACCCTGTTCTAACCCCAACCCTTAATCTAAACTTGTTCTAACCCCTAACCCCAACAGTAACACTAACCCCAAACCCAACCCAACCCCACCCCAACCCCAATCCTAACCCTAAACACATACCCCAACCCCAAACCTAACCCCTAACCCCACACTAACCCCAAAACCAACCCCAACACTAACACTAACACTGACACTAACCCCAAACCCAAACTCTATCCCTCACTCTAACCCTATCCCTAACCCCCAACCCTAACCGTAACCGTAACCCCAACCATAACCGTAACCCCAAACCTAACCCCTAACCCCAAACTCTATCCCTCACTCTAACCCCTAACCCCCAACCCTAACAATGACCGTAACTGTAACCCCAACCATAACCGTAATCTTAAACCTAACTCCAAACCCCAAGAGTAACCCCAAACCTAACACTAATCCTAACCCCCAACCCCAAACCCTAACACTAACCCCAACCCCAAACCCCAACCCCAATACTAACCCTGCCCCTAACCCTAACCCCAACCCTAATGCTAACCCTAAACCCTAAAAACATAACCCCAACCCCAACCCTAAACACTAACCCCTAACCCTAACCCCAGCTCCTAGCCGTAACCCCTAGCCCCCAGCGTTAGCCCTGGCCCCAACCCCTGCCATCACCAACACCAACCCCAACCCCACCCCTAACCATAAACCTAATCCTAACCCTAACACTAACCCCAACCCTAACCCTTACGCTAACACTAACCCTAATCCTAACCCCAAACCCAACACTAACCTTAACCCTAACCCCAACCCCAACCCCTAAGGCTAATCCCAACCCCTAAGCCTCAACCGAAACACTAACCCTATCCCTATACTCTACACCCCAATCCTAACCCCAACCCTACCCAACCCCTAAACCCTAAACCTAAACCCAACCTTAACCCTAAACCCTATCCCTATCATTAACCTTAACCCTAAATCCCACACCCTAACCCCAACCCTAACCCTAATCCAACCATAAACCTAACCCCTAACCCTAACAAGAAGTCCTAACTCTCCCCTACCCCTAACCCCTAACCCCAAACTTAACCCTAACCTTAGCCCTAGCACTATCCCTAGCTCTAACCCTATCCCTAGCCCCAACCCTAACCCTAACCCTAAACCCTAAACCCTAACCTAACCGTATCCCCTAACCCAACCCCTAACCATATCCCTAACCTTAAACCCCAAACCCTAACCTTAACCCTATCCCTAGCCCCAACCCTAACCCTAACTCAAACCTAACCCTAACAACAACACTAACCCCACCCCCTACCCCTAACGCCAAACCTACACCCCAAATACTAACCCTAACCCCAACCCTAACACTAACCTAACACAACCTCAAACCCCAACCCTAACCCTAACCCTAACCCTAACCCTAGTCTTAGCCCCAGCCCTAGCCTTAGGCCTAGTCTTAACCCCAGCCTTAGCACTAGCCCCAAACTTAGCCCTACTCCTAACCCCAACCCCTAACCCAACCCCCAACCATAACCCCAACTCTATCCCTAACCCTAACCCCAAACACTGAACCCCAACCTAACCCCAACACTAACCACAACCCCTAAACCTACCCCTTCCCTCAACCCCAAGCCTAACCCCAAACAATGAACCTAACCCTAACCCTAAACCCAAACCTAAACCTCTTGTACGCTAACCCTAACAGCAACACTAACCACAACCTCAACCCTACCCCTACCCCTAACCCCTAACCTAAGCCCAGCCCCAGCCCCAGCCCCAAACCTAACCCCAACCCTAACCCAACCCCAACTCCCAACCCCAACTCTATGCATCACCCTATCCCTAAACCATAAACCTTAACCCCAACACTAAACACTAATCCCAAACCTAAGGCTAACACTAACCCCAACCAACACCCGAACCCCCAACCCCAACCCTAACACTAAACTTAACCTTAACCCAACACTAACCTTAACCCCTAACCCTAGCCCCAGCACTAGCCCTAGTCCTAACTGTATCCCCAGCCCTAACCCTACCTGTAACCCTAAACCATAAACCATAACCTTAACCCAATCCAAACCCTAACCCCAACCCCTAAACCCAAGACATACCCTTCCACTAACACTACCCGTGACCCTAATCCCTAACCCTAACCCCTAGCCCCAACCCTACCCCAAGCCCCAACCCCAACCCAATACTAACACTAACCCTAACACTAACCCATTCCTAACCCTAACCCTAACCCTACCCCAGCACTAACCCCAACCCCAACCTAATCCCAACATTAAATCATAAACCCCAACGGTAACCCTGATTCCCAAAACCCAACCCCTAACCCTATTCTAACCCCAACCCCAAACCCAAACCTCTTCTAACCCCAACACTAACAGCAAAGCTAGCCATAACTGTAACACTAACCCCAACCCCAACTTTAACCCCAACCCTACCCCAACCTTAACCCTATCCCTATTCTAATCCCAACCCCAATCTAAACCCTTCTAACCCCAACCCCAACAGTAATGCTAACCCTAACCCTAACAGCAACCCTAATCCTAAACACTAAAGCATAACCCTAACATAACCCCAATCCTAACCCCAACCCAACTCCTAACCCCAATCCTAACCCCCAAGCCATACCCCTTCCCCTAACCCTACCCATGACCCTAATCCCTAGCTCTCAACCCCAATCCCAGCCCCAACCCTATCCCTAGCCCCAACCTCCTAACGCAATACTAACCCTAACCCTAACCATAACCCATCCCTAAACCCAAACATACCCCTAACCTTAACCCTAAACCTAACCCCTAACCCCAAACTAACCCCTAACCCCAAATCATAAATGCTAACCATAACCCTATTCCCTAATCATGACTTTAACCCTATTCTAACCATAATCCCAAACCCAAACCTCTTCTCACCCTAACCCCAAGAGTAAAGCTAACCATAACCCTAACCCTATCCGTAACTCTACCTTAACCCCAAACCTAACCCTATCCCTAAACTAACCCCAACCCTAAATCATAAACGCTAACCGTAAACCCACTTCCCTAAACATAACCCTAACCCTATTCTAACCCTAACCCTAAACCCAAACCTCTTCTAACCCTGACCCCAAGAGTAAAGCTAACCCCAACAATAACCCCAACCCCAACCCAACCCCAACCCTAAACCTAACCCTAACCCCAAGTATAACCCTAACCCCAACCCTACTCCCCCTAACCCCAACCCAACCCCAACCCCAACCCCAGCACTAACCTCAACCTGTAACCCCACCCCTACCCCTACCCCCAACACTAGCCCCAGCGGTAGCCCCAAACCCAGCCCCACACCTAACCCCTAACCCCAACCCAACCCTAACATTAACCCTACCTCTATCCCTAACCCTAACCCTAAACACTGAACCCTAACCCCAACCCCTAACCAAAACCCCTAACATACCCCTTCCTCAACCCTAACCCCAACCCCAAACAATGAACATAACCCCAACCCCAAACTCTAACTCTAATCCTAAAAACCCAAGGCAAATCCCAAACCGTAACTCTAACCCTATTCTAACCATAACCCTAATCCCAAACCTCTTCTACCCTAACCCCAACAGTAACACTAACCACAACCCCAACCCCACACCTATGCCTAAGCCTAAAACCTCCATAGCCCGGGAGACCTAGCCCCAGCCCCAAACCTAACCCCAACCCTAACCCAACCCTAATCCTAAACCCAACTCTATCCCTCACCCTATCCCTAAAACATAAACCCTAACCCCAACCCCAAACACTAACACTAAACCCAATGCTAATGCTAACCCCAATGCCAACCCAAACCCTAACCCTACCCCAAATCTAAACTTAACCCCAACCCCAACACTAACCCCAAACCCAACCCCAAACCCAGCCCCAGCACCAGCCCCAGCCCCACCCCTATCCCTAGCCCCAACCCTAACCCAACCCTAACCCTAACCCCAAACACAACCCCAAGCCATACCCCTTCCCCTATCACTACCCGTAACCCCAACCCCAAACCCCAAACATAACCCCAGACTTAACCTCACACCTAGCCCCAACCCCTACCCCCAACAATAATCCTAATCCCAACCCAACCATAACCCTAACCCCAACCTTAGCCGTAACCCTATCCCAAACCTAACCCCAAATCCAAAATGCTAACCATAACCCTAATACCCCAAACGTAACCCCAACCCTATTCTAACCCTATCCCTAAACCTAAACATTTTCTAAACCTAACCAAAACAGTAAAGCTAACCATAACCCTAACCCCAACCCAAACCCCAACTCTAACCCTAACCCTACCATAAACTTAACCCTAACCCTATTCTAACCCCAACCCCAAATCTAAACTTTTCTAACCCTAACTCTAACAGTAACCCTAACCCTAACCCTAAACCCAACCCAAACCCCAACCCCTAAACATACCCTAATCCTAAACCTAACCCCAACCCTAACACTAAGCCCAACCCTAACACTAACACTAACACTAAGCCTAACCCTAACCCCAACCTTAACACTAACCTTAACCCCAACACTAACCCTAAACCCCAACGCTAACCCCAACACTAAAGCCTAACCCTAACACTAAACCCAACCCTAAACTCCTACACCCCAACCCCAACCCTCAGCCTAACCCTAACCTAACCCTACATTCTAAACCTAAAGCTAACCCTAACCCTAAAACCAACCCTAACCCTAAACCCTAACCCTAACATTAACCTTAACCCTAAACTCTACACCCTAACCCTAACCCTAATCCAACCATAAACGTAACACTAACCCCAACCACAAGTCCTAACCCTACCCCTACCCCTACCCCTAAACCATAAACTTAACCCCACTCCTGACCCTAACCCTAGCCCGAGCACTATCCGTAGCTCTAACCCTATCCCTAGCCCTAACCCCAACACTAACCCTAACCCCCAGCAATACCCCTTCCCCTACCGCTACCCCCTACATCTACACATAACCCCAACCCCTAACCCTAACCTTAACACTAGCCCCAAACCTATCCCTAACACTAACCCTAACCATAAGCGTAAACCCCAAAACCTAACACTAACGATAACCTTAACCCTAACCCCAACCCCAAATCCCAAACCTAAACCCAACCCCTAACCCCAAACACTAACCCCAACCCTAACCTTAGCCCCAGCCATAGCCCCAGACCTCGTACTAGCCCCTTGCCCCAACATTAGCCCTAGCCCCAACCCTAACCCTAACCATAACCATAACCCTAAACCCTAAACCCTAAATCCTAACCCTAACCCTAAACCCTATACCCCAACCTTAACCCTAACCCAAACACTAACCCAACCCTATCCCTAACACTAACCCTACACCCAAACTGTACCCCTACCCCCTACCTTACCCATAACCCTAACCTGAGCACAACCCTAACCATATCCATAACCCTAACCCTATCCCTAAACCATAAACCCTAATCCTAACCCTAACCTAAACACTTACCCTAACCCTACTGCTAACACAACCCTAACCCTAATGCTAACCCTAAATGTAACCACCAATACTAACACTAACCCTAATAATAACTCTAAACCCTAGCCCCAACCGTAACCTTATTCTAAACCTAACCCCTAAACCTAAACCTCTTCTAACCCTTACCCTAACAGTAACTCTAACCCTAAACTTAACCCCTAACCCCAACAACAACCCTAACCCTAACCCAACCATAACCATAACACTAACACTAACCCTATCCCTAAACTCTATTCCTCACCCTAACCCTAACAACTAACCCTAACCCCAACCGTATCCCCAATCATAACCGTAACCCTAACCCTAACCCTAACTGCTAAACCCAAGAGTAACCCTAACCCCAAACCCAACTCTAACCCTAACCCCAAACCCCAATCCCAAACCCAACCCTAAAGCCAACCCCAACCTAACCCTAACCCTATCCTAACCCTAACCCTATCCATAATGCTAACCTTTACCTGAACCCTAGCCCTAGTTGTAGCCCCAGCCCCAGCACTAGCCCCAGCCCCAACCCCAGCCATATCCCTAACCCCAAGTCTAACCCCAACCCTAAACCCAACCACAACCCTAACCCTAACCCTACCCTAAACCTAAACTTAACCCTAACCCCTAACCCTAGCCCCAGCCCTTCCCCAGCCCCAACCCTATCCCTAGCCCCAAACTTAAACCCAACCATAACCATAAACCCCAAACCCTAACCTTAATGCTAACCCTAACACTAACACAACCCTAAACCTAACCCCTAACCCTAACCCTAACCCTAACCCCAACCCAACCCCAACCCTAACCCTAACCCCACACTAACCCCAAACCCAACCCTATCCCTAACCCTAACCCCTAACCCTAACCCCAACCTCACACCTAGCGATACTGCTTCCCCTACCCCTACCCCCACACATAACCCTAACCCCTAACCCTAACCCCTAACACTAGACCTAACACTATCCCTAGCCCCAACCCTAACCCCTAACCCCAAGGCTAAGCCTCAAACCCCAGAACATAACACTAATGCTAACCCCAACCCTAACCCCAAATCCCAAACTAAACCTAACCCTAACCCCAAACACTAACCCCAACACTAACCTTAGCTCCAGCCATAGCCCCAGCCCCAGCACTAGCCCCTTACCCTATATCTAGCCCTAGCCCTAACCCCAACACTAACCCTAACCCTAAACCCAAAACCCTAACCCTAACCCCTAAACCCTATACCCTAACCTTAACCCCAACAAATGCTAACCCAACCCTATCCCTAACTCTAACCCCAACCATACACCCAAACCATACTCCTACCCCCTTACCCTACCTGTAAACCTAACCCTAACACAACACCAACACTAAGCATAATCCTAACCCTATCCCGAAACCCCAAACCCTAACCCTAACCCTAACTCTAAACACTTACCCTAACCCCAATGCCAACACAACCCTAACCCTAACGCCATCCCTCACCATAACCACCATTACTTACACTAACCCCACTCCTAACCCCAAACCCCAACCCTAACCCTATCTGTAAGCCTAACCCCAACCCCAACTCCAACCCCAAGAGTAATCCTAACCCTAACACTAATCCTAACCCTAACCCCAAACTCCAACGCCAACCCCAACCCCAACCCCAAACCCCAACCCCAACCCCAACCTTAGCACCAGCCGTAGCCCCAGCCATAGCACTAGCCCTTATCCTATCCCTAGCCCTAGCCCCAACCCCTAACCCCAACCCCAACTCCAAACTTCTTCTAACCCCTAACCCCAACAGTAACACCAACCCCAACCCCAACCCCAACCCCAACCCCTACCCTAACCCTAAACATACCCTAACCCCAAACCCAACCCCTAACCCTAACACTAACCCCAACCCTAACTGTAACACTAACACTAACAACATTAACCCTAACCCTAACCCTAACCCTAAATCCAACACTAACCTTAATCCTAACACTAACCCCTAACCCCTAACGCTAACCCCAACACTAAAGCCTCAACCCTAACACTAACCCTAACCCCAAACTCCACACACCCTAACACTAACACTAACCCCTAACCCCACCGTAACCCCAAACCTAACTCTAAACCAAACACTAATCCTAACCCTAACCCTAACCAATAACGCTAACCCTAACCATAAACCCTAACCCTAACCAGAACCCTAACCCTAAACTAACCTCTAAACCCAAAACCCCAAACCCTAACCCTAACCCAACCCTAACCCCAACCTTTCCCAAACCCCTAATCCTAAACCCTAATCCTAACCTCAACCCCAACCTTAACCCTAACTCCCAACCCTATTCTAACCCCTAACCCTAAACCCAAACCCTTCTAACCCTAACCTAACAGAAACGGTAACCCCAACCCCAACCATAACCCCAACCACAACCCTAACCCCTAACCCTACCCTAACCCTAACCTTAATCCTAACCCTAACAGTAACCCCAACCCTAACCCTAACCCTAACCCTAACACTAACCCCAAATCTAACACTAACCTTAACCCTAACACTAACCTCAACCCTAACCGTAACCCTAAACCGTAAACCGAACCCTAATCCAACCCCTAAACATAACCCTAAACAAACTCAAACCCCTACGCCTACCGCTGCCTCTAACCCCTAACCCTAACCCCAACATTAGCCCCAGCACTAGCCATAGCCCCAAGCCTATCCCTAGCCCTAACCCTGATGCTAACCATAAACCCAAACCCCAACCCTACCCTAACCCCAACCTTAACCCCAAACACTAATCATAACCCTATTCTAAAACCGTAACACTAATCCTAACTTTAGCCGGAGCCCCAGCCCCAGCCCCAGCAGTAGCCCTAGCCCCAAAACTATACCTAGCCCCAAACCTAACCCCAACCCTAACCCTAATCCTATCCCGAAACCCTAAACCTGAACCTTACCCCTTGCCCCAACCCCAACCCCCAGCCCCAGTCCCAACTCTAACCCTAACCCTAACTTTAACCCTAACACCTATCCTAAGCCCAAACACTTTCCCCAATCCCAACTCTAAGCCCCAACACCAAACACTAACAATAACCGTAACCGTAACCCTAACCCCAACCATAGACCTAGTCCCAACTCTAACCCCAACCCTAACTTTAACCCCAACACCTATACTAAGCCCAAACCCTTTCCCCAACCCCAACACTAAACCCCAAACCCCAACCCTATCCCTAACCCCAACACTAAAAACTAACCTCACCGTAACTCTAACCCTACCCTAACCCCAACCCCAGCCCTAGTCCTAACTCTAACCCCAACCCTAACTTTAATCCCAACACCTATCCTAAGCCTCAAACACTTTCCCCTAACCCTATCCCTAAACCCTAACCCCAACCTTAATCCCTAACCCTATCCCTAACCCTAACCCTAACCCCTATCCCTATCCCTACCCCAAACTCTAACCCCAACTATAACACTTAACACTAACCCCAACCCCTATCCCTATCCCTAGCCCCAGCCCCAGCACTAGCCCTAGTCCTAACACTATCCCTATCCTAACCATAACCCTAACACTAACCCCAACCGCTAACCCTAACCCTAACCCCAACCCCCAACCATAACTCTAACCTTACCCCATACCTAAACCCTAACTCTAACTCTACCCCTAAACCCTAAACCCTAAACCATAATGATAACCCTATCCCTAACCCAACCCCTAACCCCAACCCAAACCCCAACCCTACCCTAAACACAACCCCTAATACTATCCCTCCCCCTAAACCTAGCCCCAACCCCAATCCTTACCATATTCCTAAACCATAAATCCTTACTTCAACACTAAACACTAACCCCAACACTAACCCTAAACAAACCCTAACCATAACCATAACCCTAACACTAACCACAACCCCTAACCCCATGCCTTCCTCTACCCCTAACCCCTAACCCCTAGCCTTAGCCCCAGCCCCAGCTCCCAACAATATCCCTAGCCCTAGCCCCAAACCCAGCCCCCAGCCCCAGCCCCAACCCCTAACCCCAACCCAACCCTAACCCAATCCCTAACTCTAACCCTAACCCCAACACTAAACCCTGAACACTAAACCCAACACTTACCCTAACCGTAAACTCTAACCCTAACAAACCCTAACCCAACCCAAACCCTAACCCTAACCTTAACCACAACCCCTATACCTACCCCTAACCTTAAGCCCAACCCTAAACCAAACACTAACCCTATCCCTAAACCCTAAACCCCAACCATAACCCTAACCAAAAACACTAACCATAACCTCAACCAACAGTAACCTTAACCCTAACCTTAACACTAACCCCAACCCATACCCCTACCCCTAATCCTACACCTAACCGTATCCCTAACCCTAACCCCAACCCTAGCCCTAGTCCTAACCCCTAACCCTAATCCTAACTTTAACCCTAACACCTATCCTAAGCCCAAACCCTTCCCTAACCCCAACCATAACCCAACCCCTAACCCTAACCCCAACACTAAACCTAGTCCCAGACCCAACCCCAGCCCCAGTCTTAAACCCACCCCCAGCCCCAGCCCTACCCCCAGCACTAGCCCCCAACCCCAACCCCCAACCCTAACACTTATCCCTAACCTCAACCTTAACCCCAACCGTAACCCCAACCCCAACCATAACCCCAGCCCCAACTCGTTTAACCCCAACCCCTAACCCTAAACCTACCGCTACCCCTAACACTAACCCATCCCTAACTCTAACTCTAACCCACACCATAACCACAACCCCTAACACTACCGCTAACCCCAACTCTAACCCTAACACTAATCCTATCCTAAACCCTAAACTATAACCCCAAACCTAACACTAACACTAAACACCAACCCCAGCCCCAACCCCCAACCCAAACCTAACCCTAACTCCCAACCTTAACACTAACCACAACCCCCAAACCTGCCCCTAACCCTAGCTCTAACCTCAACAATAACCCCAGCCCCAGCTCCCAACCCCCAGCCCCCAGTCCCAACCCCCAGACCCAGCCCCAGCCCCAAACCCAGCCCCACCCCCTACCCCTATCCGTAACCCCAACCCCAAACCCCAACCTGTACCCCTAACCCCAGCCCTGGCCATAGCCCCAGCCGAGCACCAGCCCCAGCCCCAGCCCCTGGCCCTAGCTCTACCTTAAGCCCAACCCCAACCCCAACCCCACTTCTAAACCCCACCACTAACCCTAACCCTATCCCTAACCCAAACCTAACCCCAACCCCAAACCATAACCCTACCTCTTCCCCTACCCATAACCCCAACCCCTGACCCTAACCCCAACCCAACCCTAACCCCAAACATAACCCCAAACGCTCACCCTAATACTAACCTAAAACTAACCCTAAATCCTAAACACTAACAGTAACCCTAATACCCCAAACCTAACCCTAACACTATTCTAACCCTAACCCTAAACAAAAACATCTTATAACCCTAAACCTACCAGTAACGCTAGCCCCAAAACTAAACCTAACCCCAACCCCAAACCTAACCCCTAATCCTACCCTAACCCTAACCCCTAACCTTAAAACCTATCCCTAACCCTAGCACTAGCCCAAGCCCCAAAAATTATCCCTAGTCCTAAACCACCCTAACCCTAACCCTAACCTTAACCCTAACCCTAATCCTATCCCTAGCCCGGAGCCTTAACCCTCAGCCCCTAGCACTAGCCCCAGCCCCAAAACTACCCCTTGCCCTAAACCTAACACTATCCCTAACCCTCAACCCTAAACCATAATCCTAACCCTAACCCCAACTCTAACCCAACCCTAAATCTAACTCTAACCCCAACTCATAACCCTACCCCCAACCCCTACCCCAACCCTAACCACT
Source organism: Nanger dama (assembly GCA_917880005.1). Classification (NCBI taxonomy): domain Eukaryota; kingdom Metazoa; phylum Chordata; class Mammalia; order Artiodactyla; family Bovidae; genus Nanger; species Nanger dama. The sequence goes on along the minus strand of CAKJTW010000360.1, from coordinate 33,020 downwards.
AACCCTAACCCTAACCCTAACCTAACACTAACCCTAACCCTAAACCCTAACCCTAACCCTAACCCTAAACCCCAAACTACCCTTAACCCTAACACTTAACGCTAAACCCCAACACTAAAACCAACCCCTAACCCTAACCCAACCCTAACCCTAACCCTAACCCCAACCCATACCCCTACCCTTTCCCTACACCTACCCTTAACCCTAACCAAACCCTAACCCCAAACCCTAACGCTAACCCTAACCGTATCCCTTACCCTAACTCTATCATTAAACCTTAAACCCTAACACTAACCCTAAAGCTAAACACTAAACCTAACCCAAATCCTTACACAACCCTAAACCTAACCATATCCCAAACACTAACCATTCCCCTACCCCTACAACGAACCCTAACTGTAACCCCTAACCTAAACCCCAACCTAACCCCCTAACCCTAACACAAGCCTTAACCCAAACCCTAAACCCTAACCCTATCACTAACCCTAACACTAACCGTAACTCTAACCCTAACCCTAACCATAACCCTAACCCTATCCCTAACCCTAACCCTAACCCTGACTTGTCTAACGCTAACCCTAAACCTACCCCCTACACCTAACCTTATTCCTACACCTACCCCCTAACCCAACCCTAACCCTAACCCTAACCCTAACCCTAACTCATCTAATCCTAACCCCTAAACCTAGACCTAAACCTAACCCTACCCCTAAGCCTAACACTAACCCTAACCATATCCTTAACCCTAATCCCTAAACCTATCCCTAACCCTAAACACAAACCCCAACCATAACCATAACGCAAACCTAACCCTAACCCTAACCTCCCTAACCCTAAACCTTACCCTAACCCCAACCCCAACCTTAACCCTAAACGTACCAAACTGCAACCTAACACTAACCCTATTCTAACCGTAACCCCAAACCTAAACCTTCTAACCCTAACCCTAACAGTAACGCTAACCCTAATCCTATCCTTAACCCCAAGCCCAACCCTAAACCTAAACCTACCCCAACCGTAAACCCAACCACAACTCTAACACTACCACTAACCCTAACCCTAACTCTATCTCTAAAACCTAAACCCAACCCCAACCCTAAACCCTAACCCCAACCCAAACCCTAACCCTAACCGCAAACCATACCCCTATCCTTACCCCTACCCCTACCCCCAACCCCAACCACACCCTAACCCCAACCCTAACCCTAAACACAAACCATACCGCTACCCTTACCTCTACCCCTACCCCTAACCCCAACCACACCCTAACCCTAACCCTAATGCTAACCCTATCTCTAACCCTAACACTAATCCCATACCTAATCCTAGCCCCAACCCCAACCGCAGCCCTAACACTAACACTAACCCTATCCTTAAACCCAACATTAAACCCTAAACCCAACCGTAACCCTAAACCCTAACCCCAAAACTAACCCTAACCCTAACACCACCACTAACCGTAACCCCAAACCTAACCCCAACCCCAACCATAAACCCTAACCCTAACATTAACCCTAAACCAATCCTAACCCTAAACCTAACTCCAACCCATACCAATACCCCTAACCCTAACCCTATCCCTAAACCTTAATCCCTAACCCTAACCTAACCCTAAACACTAACCCTAACCCTAAACATAACCCAAACCTAACACTAACCCTAACCCTAATACTAACCTAATCCTAACCATAACGCTTTTCTATCCCTAACCCCAAATCTAAACCTCTTCTAACCCTAACCCTAACAGTTACGCTAACCCTAATCCTATCCCTAAACCCAACCCCAACCCCAAACCTAACCCTACCCTAAGCCTAAACCCAACCCCAACCGTAAACCTAACCCCAACCCCAACACTAACAGTAAACCTAACCCTAACCCCAACCCCAAAACCCAACCCCAACCCTAACCCTGAACCCTAACCCCAACCCCTAACCCTAGTCTAGCCCCAGCCCTACCCTTAGCACCAGCCCCCAGGCCCAACCCTATCCTTAGGTCTAACCCTACCAGTACCCTTAACCCCAACCCCAAACCTTAAACTCCAACCCCAAAACTAACCCCTAACCCTAACTCAACCCTAACCCAAAACCTAAACCTAACCGCAACCCATACCTCTCACCCTTACCACTACCCCTAACCCTAACCCTAACCAAACCCTAACCCTAACCCCAACGCTAACCCAAACACTAACATTAACCCTAACAATAACCCTAAACCTAATCCTAACCCCAACCCCAACACTAACACTAACACTAACCCTATCCCTAACCCTAACCCTAACCCCAAATCCCAACCCCAACCCCAAACCGTAACCCCAACCCCAACACTAAACCTAACCCTAACCCTAACTCTAAAACGTAACCCTATCCCTAACCCTAAACACTAAACCTAACCCCTAACCCCTAGCCTAGACCTAGCCATAGCTCCCAACACTAGCCTTAGGCCTAACCCCATCCTTAGGCCTAACCCTACCCCTACCATTAACCCTAACCCCAAACACTAAACCCTAAACCTAATATTAACTCTAACCCCAACCCAACCTTAATCCAAACTTTAACCCTAACCCCAAACCATACCCCTACCCTTACCCCAACCCCTACCCTTTACCCTAACCAAACCCCCAACCCCAACACTAATGCTAACCCTAACACTAACCCCTAACCCCTAACCTAACGCTAAAGCTAACCCTAACCCTAACACTAACCTCGCCTTAAACCCGAACCCCAACACTAACCCCAACCCAATCCTAACCCTAACACTAGCCCAATCCCTACACCAACCCCTAACCCCTAACCCCTAACCCTAACACTATCCCTATACCCTAATACCCAACCCTAACCCTAACACTAAACAGAAACCCCAACCCTAATCATAACCCAAAACTAACCCTAACCCTAACCCCTAACCTAACACTAACACTAACCCCAAACCCACACTAACTCTAACCTTACCCCAACACTAACCTAACACTAACCCTATTCTAACCCTAACCCCAAACCCCAAACCCTTCTAACCCCTAACCCTAACAGTAACGCTAACCCTAATCCTATCCTAACCCCAACCCCAACCTAAACCTAAACCTACCATAACCCCAAACCTAACCCCAACACCAAGAGTAACCCTAACCCCAACCATACCCCAAAACCCAACCCAACCCCAACCCCAACCCCTAACCCCCAACCATAACCCCAGTATTAGCCCCAGCCCCTAGCCCTAGCTTTAGCACTAGCCCCAGGCCTAACAGCATCCTTAGGCCTAACCCCACCCTTACACTTAACCATAACCCCAAACCCCAAACCCTAACCCCAAAACTAACCCTAACCCTAACCCTAACCTAACCCCTAACCCTAACCCTAACCCCAAGCCATACCCCTACACTTACCCCTGCCCCTACACCTAACCGTAAACAAACCCTGACCATAATCCCAATGCTAACCTTAACACTAACCCCATACCTAATCCTAAACCTAACCCTAACTCCAACCCTATCATTAACCCTAACACTAACACTAACCCTATCCCTATCCCTAACCCTAACCCCAACCCTAACCCAGCCCCAACCCCAAAACCCAACCCCAAACCTAACCCTTAACCCCAACCCCAACCCTAACTGTAGCCCAGCCCCAGCCTTAGCTCCCAGCACTAGCGCTGGCTTAACACTATCCTTAGGCCTAACCCTACCCGTAACCTTAACCTAAACCCTAAACCCAAAAGCCTAACCCTAAAAGTAACCCTAAACCTAACCCAACCCTAACCAAAACCCTAACGCTAACCCAACCCATACCCCTAACCTTACCCATACCCCTACCCCCTAACCCTAACCAAACCGTAACCCCAACCCCTAAATGCTAACCCCTACACTAACCCTAACCCTAACACTAACACTAAACCTAATCCCAACCCTAACCCCAACCCCAACCCTAACACTAACCCTAACACTAACCCTATCCCTAACCCTAACCCTAAACCCTAACCCCTAACCCCTAACCTCACCCTAACACTAACCCTAAACCCTAACCCCTAACGTAACCCTAACCCAATCCTAAACCTAAACCCCAAGTCCAACCCATACACCTACCCCCTACACCTATCCCCAACAACAACCCCAACCCTAACACTATTCCTAAACCGTAATCCCTAACCGCAACCCTAACCCTAAACACTAACCTTAACCTTAATCATAACCCAAAACTAACCATAACCCCTAACCCTAACCCCTAACCGTAACCCCAACCCTAACCCTAAACCCTAATCCCCCTAACCCCTACCCCCAACCCCTAACCTAACCCCAACCCTAACCCTAACTCCAACCCATACCCCTACCCTAAGCCCCAACCCCAAACCCAAACCTATCCCTAAACCCTAATCCCTAAACCTAACGCCAAACCTAAACACTAACCCCAACCCAAACCCCAACTCCTAAAACCCAAACTTAACCCTAACCCTAAACCCCAACCCCTAACCCTAACCCCGAGCCCCAGCCCCAGCCATAACCCTGGGCCCAACCCTATCCTATGCCTAACCCCACACCTACCTGAATCCTAACCCAAACCCTAAACCCTAACCCCAAAACTAACCCTAACTCTACCAACCCTAACCCTAACACTAACCACAACCCATAACCCTACCCTTACCCCTACCCCTACACCTAACCCTAACCAAACCCTAACCATAAACCCTAACGCTAACCCTAACCCTAACCATACCCCCAACCCTAAAACTAACCCTAACACTAACACTAACCCCAACACTAACCCTAACCCTAAACCCTAACACTACCCCCTAACCCTAACCCCAACCCAGGCCCCAACCCCAACACTAACCCTAACCGTAACCCTAACCAATCCCTAACCCTAACCTTGAACCATAACCCTAACACTATCCCTAACCCAATCCTAACCCTAACCCTAACTCCAACACATGCCCCTACCCCCTCCCCTATCCCCAACATTAACGCTAAACTATTCCCAAACCCTAATCCCTAACCCCAAACCTAAGCCAAAACACTAACCCTAACCCTAACCAACCCCCACCCAACCCTAACCCCAAAACCTAACCCTAACCCTAAACCTAACCCCAAACTCCTAACCATACCCCTACCCCTATCCCTACCCCCTAATGCTAACCCTAACCCTATCCCTAAACCCTAATCCCTAACCCTAACCCCAACCGTAAACACTAACCCTAACCCCAAACATAATCCAAACCCAACCCCAAACCCCTAACCCCAACCCCCAACCCCTAACCCCAACCACAACGCCAACCCCTAACCGCAACCCCTAACACCAACTTAACCCCAACCCTAACACTATTCTAACCCTAACCCTAAATCTAAACCTTACCTAACCCCAACCCTAACAGCAAGGCTAACACTAATTCTATCCATAACCCCAACCCCAACCCTAAACCTAAACCTACCCTAACCCTTAACCTAACACGAACACAAACACTAACCCTAACCCTAACCCTAAACCCCAACCCTAACCCTAAACCTAACACACTAACCCTAATCCTAACCCCAACCCCAACCCGAACCCGAACCCTAACCCTAAACCCTAATCCTAACACTAACACTAACCCCATCCTAACCCCAAACCCTAACCAACCCATACCCCTACCCCTACCCATAGTCCCTAACCCTAACCCTAACCCTAACCCCAAACACTGACCCCAACCCTAACCCTAACCCCAAACCCCAACCCTAACAATAACCCCAACCCAAACGCTAACCCCTAACCCTAACCCGAACCCCAAACCCAACCCCTAAACCCTAACCCCAACCCCAACCCCCAACACTAACCCTAACTCCTAACACCAACCCCAACTTAACCCCTAACCCTAAACCCTAACCCCAACCAAAACACCTAAGCTTAACCCCAACCCCTAACCCCAACCCTAACCCAAACCTCTTCTAACCATAAACCCAAGAGTAAGGCTTACCCCTAACCCCAAACCCAACCCCTAACCCTAAACCAAACCCTCACCCTCACCCTAAACCTAACCCCCAACCCCAAACCTAACACCTAACCCCAACCCCTAACCCAACCCCTAACCCCTAACCCAACCCCTAACCCCAACCCACACATACCTTTAACCCTGTCACTACCCCTACCCTAACCCCAAACTTAACCCAACCATACCCCTAGCCCCAACCCCAAACCTTAACCCCACCCCAGCCCCACCCCTACCCCTAACACCAACCCCTAAATCACCCAACCCAACCCCTAACCCCAGCCCTAGCCCAGCCCTAACCATAGCCCCAGCCCCAGACCTAACCCTAGCACTAACCCTAACCAAAACCCTACCCCTAAACACTAAACACTAACCCTAACCCCAACCCTAACCCAAACCTGACCCTAACCCCTAACCCCAACCCCCAACACTAACCCCAAACACTAACCCTAATCCCAACCCTTACCTTAACCATAAACCCTAACCATAACCATAACCCCAGCGCTAGCCCCAGCCCTAATCCTATCCCTAGCCCGAACACTAACCATAACACTAACCCTAACACTAAACCCCAAACCCTAACCCTAACACAACCCTAACCCTATCCCTAACCCCCAACCAATGCCCCTACCCCTATCCCTATCCCTATCCCTAACCCTAACACCCAACCATAAACCTAACACCTAACCCTAATCCAAACACTAACCCTAACCTTAAACCCTAACACTAACCCCTAACCCGAATCCTGACCCATAAACCTAACCCCAACCATAACCCCTAATCCTAATCTTAACCCTAACTCGTCTAACCCCAACCCCTAAACCTACTACTACCCATCTACCTACCCTTACCCCTAACCCTAACACAACCCTACGCTAACACTAATCCTAGCCTTAACCACCACCCCTATACATACCCCTACTCCTAACACTAACCCCTAACGTTAAACCTAACCCTATCCCTAAACCCTAAACCCCAACCCCAACCCTAACACTAAACACCAACCTAACCCCAACATTACCCCAAACCTAACCCTATCCCTAAACCTAACACTAACCACAACCCCTAACCTTACCTCTAACCCTAACCCTAACCCTAAACCTAAACCCAAATCCCAACACTAACCCCTAACCCCAAACCTAAACACTAACCCCAAACCTAATCCAACCCTAACCCTCACCGCAAACCTATCCCTAACCCTAACCCTAACCCCAGCCCCAACCCCAGCCCCAGGCCCAGCCCCAACCATATTCCCAGCCCCAGACCTAACCCCAAACATAACGCCAACCCAACCCCAAACCTAAACCTAACTTTAACTCTAATCCTAAACATAAACCCTGAACTTTAACACCTAACTCTAAACGTAAGCTATAACTCCCAACCCTAACACAACCGTAACCCTATAACAAAACCCGAAACCCTAACCCTAACCCCAACCCTAAACATTAAACCTAACCCTAAAACAACACCAACACTAACACTAACCCTAACCCTAACGACAACCCCTAAACCTACCCCTAATCTTAACCACAACCCGTAATCCTAACACTAACCCTAAAACTAACCACAAAACCTAACCCCTGACCCTAATCCTAAACCCTAAACCTAACCCTAACCCTAACCTCAACCCTAACCCCAACCCTAAACCTAACCCTAACCCTAACCCTAAACTTACCACTAAGACTAACCCCTAACCCCTAACCCCAACCCCAACCCTTACCCCTAATCAAAACCCCTAACCGTAACCCCAACCCTAAACCTAACCCCAAACCTTCCTAAACCTAAACCCAAGAGTAATGCTAACCCCTAACCCTAAACCCTAACCCTAACCCCTAACCCCTAACCCCAACCTAACCCTAACACTAACCCTAACCCCAACCAAAACCCCTAACCCTAACCCTAAACCCCTAACCCTAAACCCAAGAGTAACGCTAACCCTAACACTAACCCCTAAACCTAAACCCCAATCCTAACCCTAACCCCAACCCAACCCTCATCCTAACCCCAAACCTAACACCAATCCTAACCCTAACACTAACACTAACCCCAACCCTAACCCTAACCCCAACCCCCAACCCTAACCCCTAACCCCAACCCTAACCCCAACCCCAACCAAAACCCCTAACCCTAACCTTAACCCTAACCCTAACCCCAACCCCCAACCCCAACCCCAACCCCCAACACCAACCCTAACCCTAACTCCCAACCCTAACCCTAACCCTAACCAAAACACCTAACCTAACCTAACCCTAACCCTAATCCTAACCCAAAACTCCCTAACCATAGACCCAAGAGTAAGGCTAACCATAACCCTAAACCTAACCCCTAACCCTAAACCAAACCCTAACCCTCATCCTAAACCTAATCCCTAACCGTAACCCTAACCCTAACCCTAACCCTAACCCAACCCTAACCCTAACCCTAACCCCAACCCACACATACCCTAACCCTACCCCTACCCCTACCCCTAACACTAAACCCAACCCAACCCCACACCTAGCCCCCAACCCCAAACTTAACCCCAACCCAGCCCTACCCCTACCCCCAACACCAACCCTAACCCACCCAACCCTAATCCTAACCCTATCCCTAGCCCAGCCCCTAACCCCAGCCCCAGCCCCTAGAACTAACCCCTAGCACTAACCCCAACCATAACCCTACCCCCAAACCCAAACCCCAACCCTAACCCCAACCTAACCCAAACCTGACACTAACCCTAACCCCAACCCCCAACACTAACCCCAAACCCTAACCCTAATCCTAACCCTTACCCAACCATAAACCCTAAACATAACCCCAACCCCTAGCCCTAGCCCCTAGCCCTAATCCTATCCCTAGCCCGAACACTAACCATAACACTAACCCTAACACAAAACCCTAACCCTAACACAACCCTAACCCTATCCTCACCCCAACCAATGCCCAACCCCTAACCTCTACCCCTATCCCTAACCCTAACACCTAACCCTAAACCTAACACCTAACCCCAATTAAAACACTAACCCCAACCTTAAACCCTAACACTAACCCTAACCCGAACCCGAATCCTGACCCATAAACCCAACCCTAATCGTAACCCTAACCCTAATCCTAACCCTAACTCATCTAACCCTAACCCTAAACCTACTACTACCCATCTACCTACCCTACCCCCTAACCCTAACACAACCCTACGCTTAACACTAATCCTAACCCTAACCGCCACCCCATCCATACCCCTACTCCTAACACTAACCCTAACGCTAAACCTAACCCTATCCCCAAACCCTAAACCCTAACCCTAACCCTAACACCAAACACTAACCTTAACCCCAACATTAACCCAAACCCAACCCTATCCCTAAACCCAACACTAACCACAACCCCCAACCTTACCCCTAACCCTTACCCTAACCCCAAACCTAAACCCAAATCCCAAGACCAACCCTAACCCCAAACCTAAACACTAACCCTAAACCTAATCCAACCCTAACCCCTACCGTAACTCTATCCCTAACCCTAACCATAACCCTAGCCCTAGCCGAAGCCCTAGGCCATGCCCTAACAATATCCCTAGCCCTAGCCCTAACCCCAAACATAACGCTAACCCAACCCTAAACCTAACTCCTAACTCTAATCCTAAACCTAAACCCTGAACCTAACACTAACCCTAAACGTAAGCTATAACCCCAACCCTAACCCAATCGTAACCCTATCCCGAAACCCGAAACCCTAACACTAACCCCAACCCTAAACATTAAACCTAAACCTAAACAACAACCCCAACACTAACCCTAACCCTAACACTAACGACAACCCCTAAACCCACACCTAAACCTAACCCTAACCCTTAACCCTAACACTAACCCCAACACTAACCACTAAACCTAACCCTGACCCTAACCCCAAAACCCCAACCCTAACCCCAACCCCCAACCCTAGCCCTAACACCAACCCTAACCCTAACCCTAACCCTAACTGCAATCCCCATCCCAACCCCACTAACCCCAACCCCAGCCCTAACCCCCAACTTCAACCCCAACACCAACCCCTAACCCTAACCCCCAACCCCAAACCTAAACCTAACTTTAACCCCAAACCAACCCTAACACTAACCCCAACTCTACCGCTCACCCTAACTCCTAAACCATAAGCCCTAACCCTAACCCCAACCCTAAACCTAACGCTAACGCTAACCCCAACGCCAACCCGAACCCCTCACCCTAACCCTAACCCCAAACTTAACACTAACCCCAACACTAAGCCTAACCCCTAACCCTAACCCTAACCCAAACCAAAACACTAACCCCAACCCTAAAGCCTAACCCCAACTTGAACCCCAACCCCAACCCCAAGCCCCAAACCCTAACCCCAATCTTAACACCAACCCTAACCCAAACCCCCAACCCCTAACCCTAACCCCTAACCATAAGAGTAACGCCAACCCTACCCTAAACCTAACCCTAACCCCCTAACCTCCCTAACCCTAATCCCTAACCCTAACACGAACCTGAACCCAAAAACTAAACAATAACCATAACCCTAACCCTAACCATAAGAGTAACGCTAACCCTAACCCTAACTGTAACCCTAACCTAACCACTAACCCTAACCCTAACCCTAAACCCTAACCCTAACCCTAACCCCTAACCTAACCCTAACCCTAACCCCAACCCCCAACCCCTAACCCCTAACCCCCCCTAACCCTAACCCTAACCCTAACCCCTAACCCTAACCCTAACACTAACCCTAACCCTAACACTAACCCTAACCCTGAGTGACCCTAAACCTAACCCTAACCCTAACCCTAAACCTAACCCCAACGCTAACCCTAAACACTAACCCTAACCCTAACCCCAAAACCCCAACCCCAAGAATAACCCAACCCTAACGCTAACCACTAACCCTAACCCTAACCCTAAACCTAACCCCAAACCTAACCCTAACCCCAACCCTAACCCCTAACCCTAACCCAACCCTAACCCCTAACCCTAAACCAAACCCCAACCCTAAACCTAACCCTAACCCTAACCCCAACCCCTAACACCCTAACCCCTAACACCTAACCCTAACCCTAACCCCTAACTCAACCCTAACCCTAACCAAAACACCTAAGCCCCAACACTAACCCTAAACCCAACCCACATCCAAAACTAACCCTTCTAACCATAAACCCAAGAGTAAGGCTTACCCCCAACCCTAACCCCTAACCCTAAACCAAACCCTAACCCTCACACCTAAAACCCTAACCCCTCAACCCCAAACCCAACACCTAACCCTAACCCTAACCGTAACCCAACCCTAACCCCAACAGTAATCCTAACCCTAACCCCTAACCCTAGTCCCAACCCAAACCCCAACCATGAACCTAACCCTAACCCTAAACCTAACCCTAACCCTAACACTAACCCTAAACCTAACACTAACCCTAAACCTAAACCCAAATCTAACCCCAATCTTAACCCTAACCCCAACCAATAACACTCATCCCAACCCCAAAGTCCAACCCTAACCCTAACCCTAAACACTCACCCTAACCCTAAACTTTGCCCTAGCTGTAGCCCCAGCCCCAGCACTAGCCCTGTCCCTAAACCTAGCCCCATCCCTAACCCTAACCCTACCCCTAACCCCAACCCCAACCCAACACTAACCCTAACCCTAGCAACAACACTAACTGTATCCCTAACCCCACACCCAAAGCTAACCCCTAAACACTAACACTAACCCCAACCCAACCCTAACCCTAAGCCTAACACTAAACTCAACCCCTAACCCTACCCCTATCCCTAACCGTAACCCCAAACCAGCCCCAGCGCTAGCCCCAAACCTAGCCCTACCCTTACCCCTAATCCTAACCCCAACCAAACCCCAACCATAACCCTACCTCTATCCCTAACCCTAATCCCAACACTGAACCCTAACCCTAACCCCAACCACAACCCCCAACTTACCCCTTCCCTCAACCCTAACCCTAACCCTAAACAATGAACCTAACCCCAACCCTAAACCCCAACTCCTAACCGTAAACCAACCCTAACCCCAAATCCCAAACCCAAAATCTAACCCTATTCTAACCGTAACCCCAAACTTAAACCTCTTCTACACCAAACCCCAACAGTAACACTAGCCATAACCCCAACCCTACCCCTACCCCTAAGCCTAAACATAACCGTAGCCCCAGCCCCAGCACTAGCCCTAAAACCAACCATAACCCTAACCCAACCCTAAACCCAACCCCTAACTCTATCCCTCACCCTATCTCTAAACCATAAACCCTAACACTAACCCCAACACTAAACCTAATGCTAACGCTAACCCCAATGCCAACCCGAACCCTAACCCTACCCTAACCCTAAACTTAACACTAACCCCAACACTAAGCCTAACCCCAACCATAAACCCTAACCATAACCCCAACCATAATCTTAACCAATAACACTAACCCTAACCCCAAAGCCTAACCCTAACCTGAACCCTAACCCCAACCCTAACCCTAAACCCTAAACCCCAAACCCCAACCCCAACCCCAAACTAACCCCAACCGCAAACCTAACCCTGTTCTAACCCTAACCCCAAATCCAAACTTCTTCTAACCCTAACCCCAACAGTAACACTAACCCTAAACCCAACCACAACCCCAACCCCAACTCTAACCCTAAACCTAACCCCAACCTTAACACTAACCCCAACCCCATACTCTACACCCTAATCCTAACCCTAACGCCTAACCCCACCCAAACCCTAAATCCTAAACTTAAACCTAAACCTAACCCCAAAATCCTATCCCTAATATTAACCTTAACCCCAAATTCCACACCCTAACCCTAACCCTAACCATAATCCAACCATAAACCTAAACCTAACCCCTAACAAGAAGTCATAACCCTACCCCTACCCCTAACCCTAATCCCAAACTTAACCCCAACCATAGCTCTAGCACTATCCCTAGCTCTAACCCCAGCTCCTAGCCCCAACCCCTAACCCTAACTTAACCTAAACCCCAAACCCCAACCTTAACACTAACCCCAACCCAACCCTAACCCTATCCCTAACCATAAACCCTAAACCCTAAACCTAACTCCTAGCCCCAGCCCCAACCCTAACTCTAACCCAACCCTAACCCTAACAACATCACGAACTCTACCCCTACCCCTAACCCTAACCCCTAACCCCAAATACTAACCCTAACCCCAACCCCACCCCAGCCCCAACCCCAACACTAACCTCAACCCCTAACCCCAACCCTACTCCCAACCCTAACCCTAGTCTTAGCCCCAGCCCCAGCTTTAGCCCTAGCCTTAACCCCAGCCCCAGCACCAGCCCCAAACCCAGCCCTACTCCTAACCCCAACCCCAACCCAACCCTAACCATAACCCCAACTCTATCCCTAACCCCAACCCCAAACACTGAACCCCAACCCCAACACTAACACTAACCACAACCCCTAAACCTACCCCTTCCTCAACCCTAACCCTAAAACTAAAAATGAACCTAACCCTAACCCCAACCCTAAACCCAAACCCTTCTACGCTAACCCTAACAGGAACACTAACCACAACCTCAACCCTACCCCTACCACTAACCCCAACCTAACCCCAGCCCCAGCCCCAGCCCCCAGCCCCAAACCCAACCCTAACCCCAACCCAACCCTAACCCTAACCCTAACTCTATGCTTCACCCTATCCCCAAACCATAAACCCTAAACCCAACTCTAAACCCTAATCCTAAACCTAATGCTAACCCTAACCCCAACCAACAACCGAGCCCCAACCCTAACCCTAACCCTAAACTTAACCCCAACCATAACACTAACCTTAACCCTAACCCTAGCCCCAACACTAGCACCAGCCCCAGCCGTATCCCTAGCCCTAACCCCACCCGTAACCCTAAACCATAAACCATAACCCAAACCCAAACCAAACCCCAACACTAACCCCAACCCCAAGCCTTACCCCTTCCACTAACCCTACCCGTAACCCTAATCCCTAACCCCAACCCTAATCCTAGCCCTAACCCTACCCCCTAGTCCTAACCCCTAACCCCAACCCCAACCCATCCCTAAACCCAACCCCTAACCCCACACTAGCACCAACCCCAATCCCAACACTAAATCATAAACTCTAACGGTAACTCTGATTCCCAAACCTAACCCCAACTCTATTCTAATCCCAACCCCAAACCTAAACCCCTTCTAGCCCCAACACCAACAGTAAAGCTAACCATAACCATAGCACCAAACCCAACCCCAACGCTAACCCTAACCCTACCCTAACCCTAACACTAACCCTATTCTAATCCTAACCCTAACGCTAACAGTAACGCTAACACTAACCCTAACCATATCCCCAACCCTAAACACAAATCCATAACCCTAACATAACCCTAATCCTAACCCTTACCCAACACTAACCCCAAACCTAACCCCAAGCCATACCCCTTCCCCTACACCTACCCGTGACCCTAATCCCTAGCCCCAGCCCCAACCCCTAGCCCCAACCCTATCCCTAGCCCCAACCCTAACCCCAACCTCTAACCCTGACCCTAACCCCAACCCCTATCCCTAACACTAACCCCAACCCCTAACCCCAACCAAACCCCTAACCCTAACCCTAACCCCAAACCTCTTCTAACCCCAAACTTAAGAGTAACGCTAACCCCAACCCCAAACCCTAAACCCAACCCCAAACTAAACCCCAACCTAACCCCAACCCCTAACCCTAACACTAAACCTAACTCTAACCCTAACCCCAACCCAACCCCAACCATAACCCTAACTTTAACCTTAACCCCAACCCCAAGCCATACCCCTTCCCCTAACCCTACCCGTAACCCTAATCCATAGCACTAATCCCAACCCTAGCCCCAACCCATCCCTAGCCCTAACCCTAACCCAATACTAACCCTAACCCTAAACCCAAACCTAACCCTAACCCTAAACAAACCTTAACCCTAAATCATAAATGCTAACCTTAACCCTAATTCCCTAATCATAACTTTAACCGTATTCTAACCATAACCCGAAACCTAAACCTCTTCCAACCCTAACCCTAACAATAAAGCTAACCATAACCCTAACCCTAACTCTACGTTAACCCTAAACCCTAAACCTAACCCTAACCCAACCCTAACCCTAACCCTAAACATAACCCCAAGCCATACCCCTTCCCCTATCCCTACCCGTAACCCCAACCCCCTAACCCTAAACCTAATGCTAGACCAAACCCTATCCCTAGCACTAACCCTACACCAATACTAACCCTAACACTAACCCAACCATAACTCTAACCCCAACCTTAGCCCCAACCCTCTCCTAACAATAACCCTAACCCTAAATCCCAAACGTTAACCGTAACCCCAATACCCTAACCCTAACCCTAAACCTATTCTAACCCTAACCCTAAACCTAACCTTCTTCTAACCCTAACCCTAACAGCAAAGCTAACCATAACCCCAACCCCAACCCAAACCCCAACTCTAACCCTAACACTACCCTAACCTTAACCCTAACTCTATTCTAACCCCAACCCTTAATCTAAACTTTTCACCCTAACCCCAACAGTAACACTAACCCTAACCTTAACCCCAACCCCAACCCTAACCATAAACATACCCTAACCCTAAACCTAATACTAACCCTAACACTAACCCTAACTCCAACCCTAAATCTAACACTAACCTAACCATAACCCTAACCCCAACCCCCAACGCCAACCCCAACCCCAAAGCCTAACCCCAACACTAACCCTAACCCCAAACTCCACACCCCAAACCCAACCTCACCCTCACCCTAACCCAAACCCAAATGCTAAACCTAAACCCAAACCCCAACCCTAACCTTAAACCCCAACCCTAACACTAACCTTACCCCAAACTCCACACCCTAACCCCAAACTTAACCCTAATCCAACCCTAACCCTAACCCCAACCCCAACCACAAGTCTGGAACCCCACCCCTAACCCTAACCCCAAACTTAACCCCTAACCCCTGACCCTAACACTAGCCCTAGCACTATCCCTAGCTCTAACCCTATCCCTATCCCTAACCCCAACCCAAACCTAACCCCAACCCTAACCCTAACCCCCAGCCATATCCCTTCCCCACCGCCACCCCTACTTTTAAACATAACCCCAACCCCTAATCCTAACCATAACCCTAGCCCCAAACCTATCCCTAACCCTAACCCTAACCATAACCCTAAGCCTAAATCCCAAACCTAACAGTAAAGCTAACCTAACCCTAACCATAACCCCAACCCTAAATCCTAAACGTAAAACTAACCCCCAACCCTAAACACTAACCCTAGTTGTAACCTTAGCCCCAGCCGTAGCCCCAGCCCCAGCACTCAGCCCCTGCCCCAACACTAGCCCCAGCCCTAACCGTAACCCCAACCATAACCATAACCCCAAACCCTAAACCCTAACACTAGCCCTATACCCTATACCCCAACCCTAACCCTAACCCAAACGCTAACCAAACCCTATCCCTAACACTAACCCCACACACAAACCGTACCCCTACCCCTTACCCTACCCATAACCCTAACTCTAACACAACCCTAACCATAACCATAACCCTAACCCTATCCCTAAACCCTAAACCCTAACCCTAATCCTAACTCCAAACACTTACCCTAACCCTAATGCTAACACAACCTTAACCCTAATGCTAATCCTAACAGTAACCACCAATACTAACACTAACCCTAATCTTAACTCTAAACCCTAACCCTAACCGTAACCTTATTCTAAACCTAACCCTAAGCCTAAACCTCTTCTAACCCTTACCCTAACAGTAACGCTAACCCTAAACTTTACCCTAACCCCAACCACAACCCTAAACCTAACCCAACACTAACCATAACCGTAACACTAACGCTAACCCTAAACTCTATTCCTCAGCCTAACCCTAACCCCTAACCCCTAACCCTAAATGTAACCCCAACCATAACCGTAACCCTAACCCTAACCCCAACTCCTAATCCCAAGATTAACCCCTAACCCTAACCCTGACCCCAAAACCCAACCTTAAACCCCAACCCCAAGCTAACCCTGCCCTATCCCTAACACTAACCCTAACCCCAACCCCTACCCGAACCCCAGCCCCAGCCGTAGCCCCAGCCCCAGCAGCAGCCCCAGCCCCAACCCCAGCCATAGCCCCAACCCTAAGCCTAACCCCTAACCCTAATCTCAACCCGAACCCGAACCCCAACACTACCGTAAACCCAAACTTAACCCCAACCCCAACCCTAACCCCTAGCCCTAGCCCTGTCCCTTGCACTAAGCCTATCCCTAGCCCCAAACCTAAACCCAACCGTAACAATAAACCCTAAATCCTAATCTTAATGCTAACCCTAACACTAACCCCTAACCCTAACCCTAACCAGAACCCGAACCCCTAACGCTAAATCTAACCCCAAATCTAAACCTCTTCTTACGCTAACCTAACAGTAACGCTAACCCCAACCCTAACCCCAACCCCAACCCTAACACTAACCCTGCCCCAACCCCCAAACCCAACCCTAAACCCAACCGTAACTCTAGCCCCAGCCTTAGCCCTAGCTCTAATCCAAACCCCAACCCCAACCCTAACCCTAAACCCCAATCCTAACCTTTACCCTAGCCCCAGCCCTAGTCCTAACCCCAGCACCAGCCCCAGCCCCAACCCTAATCCTAACCCTAACCCCAACCCCAAACCCCCTAAACCCTAAACCCCAAACCCTAACCCCCCAACCCCAACCCAACCCTAAAGATAACCCCAACCCAAACCCAAACCCCTACCCCACGGCTGCCTCTACCCCCAACTTTAACCCCAACCCCTAACACTAACATTAGCCCCAGCACCAGACATAGACGTAACCCCATCCCTAGCCCTAACTCTAACACTAACAATAAACCCTAAACCCAAACCCTAACCCCAACCCAAAACTAACCCTAACCCCAAACCACAAGCCATACACCTTCCCCTACTCCTACCCCTACCCGTAACCCCAACCCCTAATCCTAACCCCAACCCCAGCCCCAACCCTATCCCTAGCCCTAACCCCAACCCCAAACCTAATCCCAAACCCCAAACCCAACACTAACCCCTAACCCCTACCCCCAAACCTACACTAACCCCAAATCCCAAACCCAAACCTAACACTAACCCCAAACACTAACCCCAAACCATAGCCCCAGCCGTAGCCCCCAGCCCCAGCACTAGCCCCTGCCCTAAAACCAACCCTAACCCTAACCCTAACCCCAACCCCTAAACCAAAAACCCTAACCCCAACCCTAACCCCAAAACTAGCCCCCAACCATAAACCCAACACTAACACTAACACTAACCCTAATCCCAAACTTAACCATAACCCAAACCCAACCCTAACCCTAACCCTAACACTTACCTCAACCCCTAATCCCACAGTTACCCCTATCCCTAACCCCAACCCTAGTCCCAGCCCTATTCTAGACATAGCGCTAGCTTTAAACCCCAGCCCCAGCACTAGACCCAAACCCAACCCTAACCCCAACCGTAACCCCAACCCAACCCCAAACCTAACCTAACACCCTCAACCCCCTAACCACCCCTAACCCCTACCCCTACCCTAACCCCAACCCCCCAACCCCAACCCTAACCCTAACCCTAACCCCCCTAACCCCACAACCCTAACCCCAACCCTACACCACCCCAACCCCTAATCCTACCCCTACCCCCTAACCCTAACCCCCAACCCCAACCCCAACCACCCCAACCCCAACCCCAACCCTATTCCAAACCCTAACCCTCAATCTAAACCCCTAACCCTAACCCCAACAGTAATGCTAACCCCAACCCCTTACCCTAGCTCCAACCCAAACCCCAACCATGAACCTACCCTAACACTAAACCCAACCCCAACCTTAACACAAACCCCAGCCCCAACCCCAACACTAACACTAACCCTAAACTTAAACCCAAATCTAATCTAATCTTAACCTTAACCCCAACCAATAACACTAACCCCAGCCCCAAAGCATAATCCCAACCCTAACACTAAACACCAACCCTAACCCTAAACCTTGCCCCAGCCGTAGCCCTTGCCCCAGCACTAGCCCTGTCCCCAAACCCAGCCCTATCCCTAACCCCTAACCTTATCCCTAACCCCAACCCCTAACCCAACCCCTAACCATAGCCCCAACCCTAGCAACAACACTAACTTTACCCCTACCCCTAACCCTTACCCTAACCCTAAACACTATCCCTAAACCTAACCCAACCCTAACCCTAACCCCAACACTAACCTCAACCCCTAACCCTATCCCTATCCCTAACTCCCTAACCCTAAACCCAGCCCCTAGCACTAGCCCCAAACCTAGCCCTACCCCCCCTAACCCCAACCCTAACTCAACCCTAGCCATAACCCTACCTCTATCCCTAACCCTAATCCTAACACTGAACCCTAACCCTAACCCTAACAACAACCCCTAACATACCCCTTCCTCAACCCTAACCCTAACCCTAAACAATGAACCTAACCCCTAACCCTAAACCCTAACTCCCAACCGTAAACCAACCTTAACCCCAAATCCCAAACCTGAAATCTAACCCTATTCTAACCGTAACCCCAAACTT
Source organism: Nanger dama (assembly GCA_917880005.1). Lineage (NCBI taxonomy): Eukaryota > Metazoa > Chordata > Mammalia > Artiodactyla > Bovidae > Nanger > Nanger dama. The sequence continues at coordinate 13,498 of CAKJTW010000360.1, read as the reverse complement.
AAACCTCTTCTACACTAACCCCAACAGTAACACTAGCCATAACCCCAACCCTACCCCACCCCTAAGCCTAAACATAACTGTAGCCCCAGCCCCAGCACTAGCCCTAAAACTAACCATAACCCCAACCCAACCCCTAAACCTAACCCCAACTCTATCCCTCACCCTATCTCTAAACCATAAACCCTGACACTAACCCCAACCCCTAAACCCAATGCTAACGCTAACCCCAATGCCAACCCGAACCCTAACCCTACCCTAACCCTAACCTTAACCCTATCCCTAACCCAACCCCTAACCCTATCCCTAACCCTAAACCCCAAATCCTAAACTTAACACTAAACCTAACCCCTATCCCTAGCCCTAACCCTAACCCCAACCCAACCCCAACCCTAACAACAACAATAACCCTACCCCTACCCCCTAACTCTAACCCTAAATACTAACCCTAACCCCAACCCACCCTAACCGTAAGCCCAACACCAACCTCAACCCCTATGCCTAACCCTACCCCTAACCCTTACCCTAGTCTTAGCCCCTAGCCCCAGCCTTAGCCCTAGCCTTAACCCCAGCCCAAGCACTAGCCCCAAACCTAGCCCTACTCCTAACCCTAACCCTAACCCAACCCTATCCATAACACTAACTCTATCCCTAACCCTAACCCTAAACACTGAACCCCAACCCTATTCCTAACTCTAACCCCAAAATGAACCCAACCCCAACCCTAATCTAAACCCCAAACCCCAACCCTAACCCTAACCCCAACCCAACCCTAACCCCTAACCCCAACTATAACCCCAAGCCCAACCCCTAACCCTACCCCCATGCCTAACCCTAACCCAACCCCAACCCTATCCCTAACACTAATCTCAACCCCTACCCTACCCCTAAACCCAACCCCTAGCCCCCAGCGCTAGCCCCAAACCTAGCCCCACACCTAACCCCCAACCCTAACCCAACCCTAACCATAACCCTACCTCTATCCTAACCCTAACCCTAAACACTGAACCCCAACCCTAAGCAAACACGTAACATACCCCTTCCTCAACCCTAACCCCAACTCTAAACAATGAACATAACCTTAACCCTAAACTCTAACCCTAACCCTAAGAAACCTAAGCCCAAATCCCAAACCCCAACTCTAAACCTATTCTAACCATAACCCCAAACCTAAACCTCTTCTACCCTAACCCCAACAGTAACACTAACCACACCCCAACCCCACACCTATGCCTAATCCTAAACCTCTCCATAGCCCGGAGCCCCAGCCCCAGCCCCAAACCTGACCCCTAACCCTAACCCAACCCTAACCCTAACACTAACTCTATCCCTGACCCTATCCCTAAACCATAAACCCTAACCCTAACCCCAAACACTAACACTAAACCTAATGCTAACGCTAACCCCAACGCCAACCCAAACCCTAACCCTACCCTAACCCTAAACTTAACCCTAACCCTAACATTAACCCTAAACCCAACTCCCAAACCTAGCCCCAGCACTAGCCCCAGCCCCACTCCTATCCCTAGCCCCAACCATAACCCGAAACCCAACCCAACCCTAAACCCTAAACCCTAACCCTAACCCCAACCCAACTCTAAACCTAACCCTAACCATAACCCCCAAGCCATACCCCTTCCCATAACCCTACCCATAACCCTAACCCCAAACCCTAAACCTAACCCTACACCTAACTCTATCCCTATCCCTAACCCTACCCCAATGCTAACCCTAATACTAACCCAACCATAACCCTAACCCCAACCTTAGCCCTAACCCTATCCTAACCCTAACCCTAAATCCTAAATGCTAACTGTAACCCTAATACCCCAAACGTAACCCTAACCCTATTCTAACCCTAACCCTAAACCCAAACCTTTTCTAACCCCAACCATAACAGTAAAGCTAACCATAACCCTAACCCCTAACCCAAACCCCAACCCAAACCCCAACTCTAACCCTAACCCTACCCTAACCTTAACCCCAACCCTATTCTAACCCCTAACCCCAAATCTAAACTTCTTCTAACCCCTAACCCTAACAGTAACACTAATCCTAACCCTAACCCTAACCCCAACCCCCAACCCTAACCCTAAACATACCCTAACCCTAAACCTAACCCCTAACCCCAACACTAAGCCCAACCCTAACACTAACACTAACCCTAACCCTAACCCCTAAATCTAACACTAACCTTAACCCCAACACTAACCCTAACCCCTAACGCTAACCCTAACCCTAAAGTCTAATCCTAACACTAACCCTAACACTAAACTCTACACCCTAACCTTAACCCTCACCCTAACCCCAACCTAACCCCAAATCCTGAACCCAAACCTATCCCTAACCCTAAACCCTAAACCTAACACTAACATTAACCCTAAACTCTACACCCCAACCCTAACCCTAACCCTAATCCAATCATAACCGTAACCCTCACCCCAACCACAAGTCCTAACCCCACACCTACCCCTACCAACAACCCTAAACTTAACCCCTAACCCCTGACCCTAACTCTAGCTCCTAGCACTATCCCTAGCTCTAAACATATCCCTAGCCCCAACCCCTAACCCCAACCCCTAGCCATACCTTTTCCCCTGCCACTACCCCTACTTCTACACATAACCCTATCCCCTAACCCCAACCCTAATCCTAGCCCCAAACCTATCCCTAACCCTAAAACCAACCCTAAGCCTAAACCCTAAATTGTAACACCAACGCTAACCTTAACCCCAACCCTAACCCCAAATACTAAACCTAAACCCAACCATAACCCCAAACACTATCCCTAACCCTAACCTTAGCCCCCAGCCGAAGCCCCAGCCCCAGCACTAGCTCTTGCCCCAACATTAGCCCCAGCCCCAACCCCTAACCCCAACCATAACCCTAAACCCCAAAACCTAACCCTAACCCAAAACCCTATACCCCAACCTTAACCCTAACCCTAACTCTAACCCAACCCTATCCCTAACACTAACCCCACATCCAAACCGCACCCCTACCCATTACCATACCCATAACCCTAACCCTAACACAACCCTAACCCTAACCCCAACCCTAACCCTAACCCTAACCCCAAACCCCAACCCTAACCCCAACTCTAAACACTTACCCCAACCCTAATGCTAACAGAACCCCAACCCCAATGCTAACCCTAACTGTAACCACCAATACAAACACTAACCCTAATCCTAACTCTAAACCCTAGCCCCAACCGTAACCTTATTCTAAACCTAACCCTAAACCCAAACTTCTTCTAACCCTTACACTAACAGTAACGCTAACCCCAAACTTAACCCTAACCCCCAACCACAACCCTAAACCTAACCCAACCGTAACCATAACCCCAACAATAACCGTATCCCTAAACTCTATTCCTCACCCTAACCCTAACCCCAACCGTAACCCTCAACCCTAACCCCAACCCCAATTCCTAACCCCAAGAGTAACCCCAACCCCAACCTTAACCCTAAACCCCAACTGTAAACCCCAACCCAAAGCTAACCCTGCCCTAACCCCAACTCCATCCCTAACGCTAACCCCTACCTGAACCCCAGCCCCAGCCGCACTCCAAGCCCCCAGCACCAGCCCTAGCCCCAACCCCAGCCATAGCCCCAACACTAAGCCCAACCCTAAGCCTAACCCCAACCCCAACCCCCAACCCCAACCCCAACCCCTAACCCTACCCTAAACCTAAACTTAACCCTATCCCTAACCCCTAACCCTAGCCCCAGCCCCAGCCCCCACACCTAACCCTATCCCTAGCCCCAAACTTAAACCTAACCATAACCATAAACCCTAAACCCTAAACTTAATGCTAACCCTAACACTAACACAACCCTAACCCCTAACCCCTAACCCCAACCCATACCCCTTACCTCACCCCTACCCCTACCCCTACCCATAACCCCAACCCCTAACCCTAACCCGAACCCCTAACGTTAAACCTAACCCCAAATCTGAACCTCGTCTTATCCTAACCCAACAGTAATGCTAACCCTAACCCCAACCCCAAACCCAACCCTAACCCTAACCCTACCCTAAACCCAACCAACCCCAACTCCAGCCCCAGCCCCAGCCCCAGCTCTCAATCCCAACCCCAACCCCAACCCTAACCTGAAACCCCAATCCCAACCCTCACCCCAGCCCCAGCTCCCAACCCGAGCACTAGCCCCAGCCCCAAACCTATCCCTAGCCCTAATCCTAACCCCAACCCCAACCCCAAACCCCAAACCCCAAACCTAACCTCAACCCAACCCTAAACATAACCTTAACCCAAACTCAAACCCCTACCCCTATCGCTGCCTCTAACCCCTAACCCTAACCCCTAACCCCAACATTAGCCCTAGCACTAGCCATAGCCCCAAGCCTATCCCTAGCCCTAACCCTACCCCCAACCATAAACCCTAAACCCAAACACTAACCCCTAACCCAAACCTAACCCTAACTTTAACCCCAACCCTAAAACTAGCCCTAAACCTAAACCTAACACTAACCCCAACCCCAAACCTAACCCTAACCATAACCCAACCCTAACCCTAACCCCAACCCTAACATAACCTCAACCCCTGATCCTACCCTTACCCCCAAACCTAACCCCTAACCCTATTCCTAGTCCTAGCCCCAGACATAGCCCTAGCTTTAAACCCCAGCCATAGTGCTAGCCCCAAACCCACCGTAACCCCAACCCTAACCCAACCCTAACCCTAACCCCAACATTAACCTCAACCCCCACTCCCACCCCTATCCCTACCCCTACCCCTAACCCTAACCCCAACTCTAACCCCAACCCCACCCCAACCCTAACCCTAACACTGTTCTAACCCCAACCCCAAATCCAAACCCCTTCTAACCCCAACACTAAAAGTAATGCTAACCCCAGCCCTTACCCTAGCCACAACCCAAACCCCAACCATGAACCTACCCTAACCCCACACCTAACCCTAAGCCTAACACTTATCCCAACCCTAACCCTAACACTAACACCAACCCCAAACCCAAACCCAAATCTAAACTAATCTTAACCCTAACCCTAACCAGTAACACCAACCCCAACCCCAAAGCCCAACCCTAACCCCAAACTTTGCCCCAGCCGTAGCCCCAGCCCTAGCACTAGCCCCTTGCCCTAAACCCAGCCCTATCCCCAACCCTACCCCTACCCCTAACCCTAACCCTAACCCAACCCTAACCATAGCCCCAACCCTAGCAACAACACTAACTGTACCCCTACCCCTAACCCCAACCCCAAACACTATCCCTAAACCTAACCCAACCCTAAACCTAACCCTAACACTAACCTCAACCCCTAACCCCTACCCCTACCCCTAACCCTAACCCCAAACCTAGCCCCAGCACTAGCCCCAAACCTAGCCCTACCCTTACCCCTAACCCCAACCCCTAACCCAACCCTAACCATAACCCTACCTCTATCCCTAACCCTAATCCTAACACTGAACCCCAACCCTAACCCTAACCACAACCCCCAACATACCCCTTCCTCAACCCTGACCCCAACCCTAAGCAATGAACCTAACACTAACCCTAAAGCCTATCTCTAACCGTAAACCAACCTTAACCCCAAATCCTAAACCCCAAATCTAACCCTATTCTAACCGTAACCCCAATCTTAAACCTCTTCTACCCTAACCCCAACAGTAACACTAGCCACAAGCCAACCCTACCCCTACCCCTAAGCCTAAACATAACCGTGAACACTAGCCCTAGCCCCAGCCCTAAACCTATCCTTACCCCAACCCAACCCTAACCCTAACCCTAACTCTATCCCTCACCCTATCTATAAACCATAAACCCCAACCGTAACCCCCAACCCTAAACTCTAAATCCCAACCCTAACACTAACCCCAACCCAAACCTAACACTAACCCTAACCCTAAACCTAACTCTAATGCTAACCCCAACGCAAACTTGAAACCCAACCCTACCCTAACCCAAAACTTAACACTAACCCCAACACTAAGCTTAACCCCAACCCCAACCATAACCATAACCCCAAACAAATAACGCTAACCCTAACCCTAAAGCCTAACCCTAACCGGAACTCTAACCCCAACCCTAACCCTAAACCCTAAACCCTAACACTAACACTAACCCTAACCCAATCCTAACCCTAACCCTAACCCTAACCGAAACCTCAACTCTAACCCCAACCCTAACCCTAACCCTAACCATAACCCTAACCTTGTTCTAACCCCAACCCCAAATCTAAACTTCTTCTAACCCCTAACCCTAACAGTAACACTAACCCTAAACCTAACCCCAAACCCAAACCCAACCCCAACTCCAACCCTAACCCTGAATATACCCTAACCCTAAACCTAACCCTAACCCCTAACCCAAACACTAACCCCAACACTAACACTCACCCTAACCCTAACCCTAAACTCTATCCCTCACTCTAACGCTAACCCTAACCGTAAACGCAAAACTAACCATAACCTTAACCCTAACCGTAACCCTAACTCCTAACCCTGAGTAACCATAACCCTAACACTAATCCTAACCCTAACCCTAAACCCTAACCCTAACCCCAATCCTAAACTCTATACCCTAATCCTAACCCTAACCCTAACCCTACCCAAAACCTAAATCCCAAACCCAAACCTAACCCTAACCCTAAACCCCAACCCCAACATTAACCTTAACCCCAAAATCCACACCCTAACCCTAACCCTAATCCAACCATAAACCGAACACTAACCCTAACAAGAAGTCCCAAATCTACCCCCACCCCTAACTCTAACCCCACCCCAACCCCAAACTTAGCCCCAGCACCATCCCTAGCTCTAACCCTATCCCTAGCCCTAACCCTAACCCCAACCCCTAAACCCCAAATCCTAACCTCAACTCTAACCCTAACCCAACCCTAACCCTAACCCTAACACTAAACCCTAAACGCTAACCTTAACCCTAACCTTAACCCTATCCCTAGCCCCAACTCCAACCCCAACCCTAATCCCAACCCTAAGCCCAAACCCCAAAACCCAACACAAACGCTAACCCTAACCCTAACCTTAACCCCAACCCCAAATCCCAAACCTAAACCTAACCCTAACCCCAAACACTAACCCCAACCTTAACCTTAGCACTAGCTGTAGTTCTAGCCCCAGCACTAGTCCTTACCCTATCCCTAGTCATAGCCCCAACCCTAACCCCTAACCCTAAACTCTAGACCCTAACCTAACCCCAACCCAAACGCTAACCCAACCCTATCCCTAACCCTAACACTCACCCTACACCCAAACTGCACCCCTACACCTTACCCTACCCGTAACCCTAACCCTAATACAACCCTAACCTTAACAATAACCCTAAGCCTATCCCTAACCTTAAACCCCTAAACCTATCCCTAACTGTAAACACTTACCCTAACCCTAATGCTAACACAACCCCTAACCCTAACGCTAACCCTAACCGTAACCACCAATACTAACATAACCCTAATCCTAACCCTAAACCTTAACCCTAACCATAACCCTAACTCCTAACCCTAAGAGTAACCCTAAACCTAACACTAATCCTAACCCTAACGCTAAACTCTAACACTAACCCCAACACTAAACCCTAACCCTAAACCTAACCCTAACCTAACCCCTAACCCAACCCTAACCCTAACCCTAACCCCTAACACCAAGCCATACCCCTTCCCCTATCCTACCCCTAACCCTAACCCCAAACCCTAAACCCAACACTAGCCCCAACCCTTTCCCTAGCCCTAACCCCTACCCCCAATACTAACCCTACCCCTAACCCAACCCCAACTCCAACCCTAACCTTAGCCCTAACCCCAACCTAACCCTAACCCTAACCTAACCCTAACCCTATACCCAAACCTCTTCTAACCCTAACCCTAACAGCAAAGCTAACCATAACCCTAACCCCAACCCAAACCCCAACTCCCAACCCCAACCCCTACCCTAACCTTAGCCCTAACCTTATTCTAACCTTAACCCTAAATCTAAACTTCTCAACCATAACACTAACAGTAACACTAACCCTATCCCTAACCCTAAACCCAACCCTAACTCTAAATATACCCTAACCGTAAACCTAACCCTAACCCTCACACTAAGCCCAACCCTAACCCTAACACTAACACTAACACTAACACTAACCCTAACCTTAACCCTAAATCTAAAACTAACCTTAACCCTAAACCTAACCATAACCCCTAACGCTAACCTCAACCCTAAAGCCTAACACTAACACTAACCCCAACCCTAAACTCCACACCCTAACCCCTAACCCTAACCTTAAATCCTAAACCCAAACCAAACCCTAACCATAACACCAACCTTCACCCCTAAACTCTACACCCTAACCCTAACCCCTAACCCTAATCCAAACGTAACCCTAATCCTAAACCCAACCAGAAGTCCTAACCCTACCCTTACCCCCTAACCCTAACCCCAAACTTAACCCTAACCCCAACCCTAACCCCAGCCCTTGCACTATACCTAGCTCCAACCCCCAACCCCAACCCTAACCCCTAAACCCCACACCCCAACCTAACCCCTAACCCCAACCCTAACCCCTAGCCATACCGCTTCCACTACCCCTACCCCTACACATAACCCTAACCCCTAACCCCAACCCCAACCATAGCCCCAACCCTATCCCTAGCCCTAACCCTAACCCCTAACCCCAAGCCTAACCAACCCTAAACCCTAAAACCCAACACTAATGCTAACCCTAACCCTAACGCTAACCCCAACCCCAAATCCCAAACCCAAACCCAACCCTAACCCCAAACACTAACCCCAACCCCAACCTTAGCACTAGCCATAGCCCCAGCCCCCAGCACTAGCCCCACCCTATCCCTAGCCTAGCCCCAACACTAACAGTAACCCTAACCCTAAATGTAAACTTTTCTAACCGTAACCCTAACAGTAACACTAACCCTAGCCCTAACCCTAAACCCAAGCCCAACCCTAACCCCTAAACATATCCTAACCCTAAAACTAACCCTAACCCTAACACTAAGCCCAACCCTAAACCTAACACTAACACTAACCCTAACCTTAACCCCAAATCTAAAACTAACCTTAACCCCAACCCTAACCCCTAATCCCTAATGCTAACCCTAACCCTAAAGCCTAACACTAACACTAACCCTAACCCCAAACTCTACACCCTAACCAACCCCTAACCTTAAATCCTAAACCTAAACCTAACCCTAACCATAAACCCTAACCCTAACACTAACCTTAACCCCAAACCCTACACCCCAACCCTAACCCTAATCCTAATCCAACCATAACCCTAACACTAAACCTAACCAGAAGTCCTAAACCCACCCCTACCCCCAACCCTAACCCTAACCTTAACCCCAACCCCTAACCCCAGCCCTAGCACTATCTATAGCTTAACCCTATCCCTAGCTTTAACCCCAACCCCAACCCCCAACCCTAACCCCAAACCCTGAACCCCAACCTAACCCCTAACCCTAACAGAACCCAACCCCAACCCCTAACACCTAGACATACCGCTTCCCTACCTCTCCCCTACCCCACACATAACCCTAACCCCTAACCCTAACACTAACCCTAGCCCCAACCCTATCCTTAGCCCTAAACCTAACTCCAACCCCAACCCCCAACCCTAAGCCCCAAAACCCAACACTAACACCTAACACTAACGCTCAACCCTAACCCTAACCCTAAATCCCAAACCCAAACCTAACCCTAACCCCAAACACTAACCCTAACCCTAACCTAGCACTATCCGTAGCCCCAGCCCCAGCACTAGCCCTTACCCTATCCCTAGCCCTAACCCCAAACCTAACCCTAACCCCCCAAATCCTAAACCTCTAACCCTAACCCTAACACTAACCCTAACCCTAACCCCTAACCCTAAACCCAAACCCAACCCTAACCCTAACCCAAATCCAACCCTAAAACCTAACCCTAACCCCAACCCTAAGCCCAACACTAAACCTGACCCTAACCCTTACCCTAACCTTAACCCTAACCCTAACACAAACCTAACCCTAACCATAACCCTAAACCCTATCCCTAAACCCCTAAACCCCTAACCCCAACCCAAACAGCTAACCCCAAACCTGATACTAACACAACCCCAACCCTAACACTAACCCCAAACCGTAACCACCAACACTAAACCCTAACCCTAACCCTAACCCTAACCCTAACTCTAAACCCTAACCCCTAACCCTAAACCTAATCTAACCCTAACCCTAACAGTAAACCTAACCAGAAGTCCTAACCCTAATCCCAACCCCCAAACCTAACCCAACCCAAACCTAACCCTAACCGTAACCCTAACCCTAACCCTACTCTAGCTAACCCTATCCCCCGCCTCAACCCTAACCCCAACCCCAACCCTAACCGTAAACCTGAACCCCAACCCTAACTCCTAACCCTAAGAGAAACCCTAACCCTAACCCTAACACCTAACCCATACCGCTTCCCTACACTACCCCTACCCCTACACATAACCCCAACCCCTAACCCTAACCCTAACCCTAACCCCAACCCTAAACCCCAAAACCTAAATCTAACCCTAACCCCAAGCCCAAACCCCCAAAACCCTAACACTAACGCTAACCCAACCCCAAACCCCAAATCCCAAACCCTAACCCTAACCCCAACCCCAAACACTAACCCCGGAACCCTCAACCTTAGCACTACCGCCTAGCCCCAGCCCCAGCACTAGCCCTCCTACCCTAGCCCCAGCCCCAACCCCAAACCTAACCCCAACCCCAACCTCCAAACCCCTAACCTAACTCAAACCCCACCCTAACCCTAACCCTAAACCCTAAACTCCAACCTTAACCCTAACCCAAACTGCAACCCCAACCCTAACCCCAATCCCAACCCCCAACCCCACCCTAACCCCCAACCCCAACCCTACCACATACCCTAACCCTAACCCTAACACTAACCCACCATAACCCTAACCCTAACCCTAACACTAAACCTAACCCTAACTTTAAACAGTTACCCTAACCCTGCTACCTAACACAACCCTAACCCTAACGCCTAACCCCACCGTAACCACCAACCCTAAACCCTAACACCCTAACCCTAACCCTAACCCCTAAACCCCAACCGTAACCCCAAACTTAACCCTAAACCTAACACTAACCCTAATCCCAACTCCTAACCCCTAACCCAATCCCAACCCCAAACCTAAAGCCTAATCCAACCGAACCCTAACCCCAACCCCAACCCCAAACCCCTAAACACTAACCTTAACCCTAACCCAAACCCTAACCCTAAACTCAACTAACCCTAACCCTAACCCATACACCTTCCCCTATCCCTACCCGTAACCCTAACCCCAAAACCTAAACCAAACCCTAGCCCCTAACCCTATCCCCATCCCTAACCCTACCCCTAAAACCCGAACCCCAACCGAACCCTACCTAACCCCAACCTTAGTCCTAACCCACCTTAATTTAACCCCAACCCCAACCCCAACCCTAAATCCCACCCCTTACTTCCAGCCCCAGCCCCGCCCCAGCTATAGCCGTAACCCCAACCCTAACCCTAGACCAACCTAACCCCAACCCTAAGCCCCAACCCAAACCCTAACCCCAAACCTAACCTTAAACCCTAACCCTAACACTAACCAGCCCTGTAGCCATAGCCCCTAGCCCTAGATAGCCCATGCCCCAACCTTAGCCCTAGCTTAACCCAACCCCCAATTAACCCCTCTCCCAACACTAACCACCCTATTCTAACCCCAACCCCAATCTAAACTTTTCTAACCCCAACCCTAACAGTAACACTAACCCCTAACCCTAACCCCAAACCCAACACCAACCCTAACCCTAAACATACCCCAACCCCAACCCTAACCCCAACCCCAACACTAACCCCAACCCTAACCCTAAATCTAACATTAACTTTAACCTAACCCTAACACCAACCCCCAAAGCTAACCCTAACCCTAAAGCCTAAGCCTCAACACTAACCCCAACCATAAACTCTACACCCCAACCCTAACCCTAACCTAACTGCCGAAATCTAAATTAACCCTAAACCTAACACTAATCCTAACCCTAACCCTAACCCCAACCCATAACGCTAACCCTAACCCATAGCCTCAACTAACCGAACCTAACCATAACCCTAACCCTAAACCCCAAACACTAACTCAACCCTACCCCAACCCAACCCTAAACCTACCCTAGCTCAACCCCAAGCCCTACACCTCCCCATCCCTACCTCCTAACCCTAACCCCAAAACCTAAACCAAACCCCAGCCCTAACCCCTATCCCTATCCCTAACCCCTACGCCCAATACTAACCCGAACCCTAACCCAACCCTAACTCTAACCCTAACCTCAGTCCCAACCTCACCTTGAAGGCCTAACCCCAACCTAACCCTAACCCCAATCCTAAACGCACCATAACCCTAAGGCCTAAACCCAACCTAAACCCTATTCTAAACCTAACCCCAAACCTAAACCTCTTCTAACCCTAACCCTAACAGTAAGCTAACCATAACCCTAACCCTAACCCAAACCCCAACTCTAACCCTAAGCCTACATTAAACCTAACCCTAACCCTACTCTAACCCTAACCCTAAATCCAAACTTAACCCCTAACCCTAACAGTAACACTAACCCTTAACCCTATCCCCAACCCCAACACCAACCCCTAACCCTAAACATACCCTAACCCTAAACCTAACCCTAACCCTAACACTAACCCCAACCCCAACCCAAATCTAACATTAACCTTAACCCTAACCCAACACCAATCCTCTAAAGCTAACCCCTAACCCTAAAGGCTAGCTTAACACTAACCCTAACCATAAACCTACACCCTAACCCTAACCCTACCCTAACCCTAAATGCTAAACTTAAACCTAACCCTAAACCCTAACCCTAACACTAACCTTAACCCTAAACTCTACACCCTAACCCTATCCCTAACGTAATCCAACCATAACCCTAACCCTAAACCTAACCAGAAGTTCTAACCCTACCCCTACCCCTAACCCTAAATCCTAAGCCCAACCTAGCTCCCAGCACTCCTAGCTCTAACCCTATCCAGCCCTAACCCTAACCCTAACCCCAAACCTAACCTAACTCTAAGTCCTAAATCTAAACCTAACCCAACCTCAAAACTAACCCTAACTCCAACCTCAGCACTAGCTGCAGCCCTAGCCCTGAACTAGCCCTACCCTATCCCTAGCCGTAGCCCCTAACCCTAACACTAACCCTAATCCTAAACCCCTAACCTAACCCTAACACTAAACCCCATACCCTAACCTAACCTACCCCAAACGCTACCCAAACCTATCTCTAACCCAACCCTCACCCCACACTCAAACCGCACACCTACCCCCACCCACCCGTAACCCCAACCTAACACAACTCTAACCCCAACCATAAACCTGACCCTATCCCTAAACCCTAAACCTAACACTAACTCTAAACACTTACCCTAACCCTAATGCTAACACAACCCTAACCCTAAAGCTAACCTCACCGTAACCAACAGATTTAAGC
>CAKJTW010000359.1:20000-96316 GCA_917880005.1 Nanger dama | reverse complement strand
GTTTGGGACTAGTGCTGGGGCTGGCGTTTAAAGATGGGGCTATGTCTGGGGCTGGGGCTGGGACTAGGGTTAGGGGTTGGGGTTAGGGGTAGGGGTAGGATTAAGGGTTGGGGTTGGTGTTAGGGTTAGGATTAGGTTGGGTTACGATTAGAGTTGGGTTTGGGGTTAGGGTTAGTGTTAGGGTTGGTGTTAGGTGTGGGGTTAAGGCTAGTTTTGGGGTTGGGGTTAAGGTTGGGGTTAGGGTTTATGGTTTGGGGTTAGGGGTTGGGGCTGGGGTTGGTTTTGGGACAAGGGCTGGTGCTGGGGCTGGGGCTACAGCTGGGGCTAAAGTTGGGGTTAGTTTTAGGGTTGGTGTTGGGTTTAGGTTTGGGATTTGGGGTTAGTGTGGTTTTAGGGGTAAGTTTGGGTTTAATGTTGGGTTTTAGCGTTTGGGATTAGGTTTGGGGTTGGGGTTGGGGCTGGGGTTGGGGTTGGGATTGGGGGTTGGGGTTACGGGTGGGGGTAGGGATAGGAGTAGGGGAAGGTGTGTGGCTTGGGGTTAGGGGTTAGGGTTGGGTTAGGTTTAGGGTTAGCGTTTGGGTTTATGGTTGGGGTTGGGGTTGGGGCTGGGATAGGCTTGGCGCTACGGCTAGTGCTAGGGCTAAGGTTGGGGTTAGGGTTAGTGTTGGGGTTAGGATTAGAGCTAGGGCTGGGGCTGGGGCTAGGGTTGGGGTTAGGGGTTAGGGTTGTGTTTGGGGTTAGGGAAGGGTTAGGGTTGGGGTTGGGGTTGGGGTTACGGTTGGGGTTAGCATTACTGTTAGGTCAGGGTAAGAAGGGTTGGGTTGGGGGTTAGGTTATTGTTGGGGGTTCGTGTTGGGGTTAGGGGTTAAGGCTACGGGTAGGGGTAGGGGAAGGGGTATGGGTTGGGGTTGGGGTTAGGGTTGAGTGTTAGGGTTGGGTTAGTGTTGGGGTTAGCTTTAAGGTTAGGGTTTATGGTTTATGGTTATGGTTGGGTTTAAGTTTAGGGCTAGGTATAGGGGTTGGGGGCTGGGGCTGGGGCTAGTGTTGGGGTTGGGGTTAGGGTTAAGTTTGGGTTTGGGGTGGGGTTAGTGTTGGGTTTGGGGTTGGTGATAGGGTTGGGGTTGGGGCTTGGGGTTGGGGCTATGGCTGGGGATAGGGCTAGGGCTGGTGATGGGGCTGGGGCTACAGCTGGGGCTGGGGTTCAGGTGGGGTTAGCATTAGCGATGGGGTTAGGGGTTGGGGCAGGGTTAGCTTTGGGGTTGGGGTTTAGGGTTGGGGTTTGGGGTTCGGATTGGGGTTGGGGTTGGGGTTACTCTTGGGGTTAGGAGTTAGGGGTTAGGGTTACGGTTACGGCTATGGTTGGGGTTACGGTTGGGGTTGGGGTTAGGGGTTAGGGTTAGGGTGAGGAATAGGGTTTAGGGATAGGGTGAGTGTTAGGGTTATGGTTGGGGTTGGGTTAGGGTTAGGATTGTGGTTGGGGTTAGTGTTAGGTTTGGGGTTAGCGTTACTGTTAGAGTAAGGGTTAGAAGGGTTTAGGTTTGGGGTTAGGTTTAGAAAGGTTACGTTTGGGGCTGGGGTTTAGAGTTAGGATTAGGGTTAGTGTTAGTATTGGTGGTTACAGTTAGAGTTAGCATTAGGGTTAGGTTGTGTTAGCATTAGGGTTAGGGTAAGTGTTTAGAGTTAAGGTTAGGGTTAGGGTTTGGGGTTTAGGGATAGGGTTAGGGTTATGGTTATGGTTAGGGTTGTGTTAGGTTTAGGGTTATGGGTAAGGTAAGGTGTGCAGGTACAGTTTGGGTGTGGGGTTAATGTTAGGGATAGGGTTGGGTTAGTGTTTGGGTTAGGGTTAAGGCTAGGGTATAGAGTTTAGGGATAGGGTTAGGGTTTAGGGTTTAGGGTTATGGCTATGGTTGGGGTTAGGGGTTGGGGCTGGGGCTAATGTTGGGGCAGGGCTGGTGCTAGGGCTGGGGCTACGGCTGGGGCAAAGTTTGGGGTTAGGGTTGGTGTTTGGGATTAGGGTTGGGGTTAGGCTTTGGGGTTAATGTTAGTGTTATTGGTTGGGGTTAGGGTTAAGATTAGTTTAGATTTGGGTTTAGGTTTTAGGGTTAGTGTTAGTGTTAGGGTTAGGGTTGGGATTAGTGTTAGGGTTGGGGTTAGGGTTAGGGTGGGTAGGTTCATGGTTAGGGTTTGGGTTGGGACTAGGGTAAGGGTTAGGGTTAGTGTTACTGTTGGGGTTAGGGTTAGAAGGGTTTAGATTTAGGGTTAGGGTTAGAATAGGGTTAGGGTTGGGATTAGGGTATGGTTAGGGTTACAGTTGGGGTTAGGCGTAGGGGTAGGGGTAGGAAATGGTAGGGGGTAGGATTAGGAGTTGAGGGTAGTGTTAGGGTTAGGGCTAGGGTTGGGTTTGGGTTAGGGTTAGGGTTTAGTGTTTGGGGTTAGGGTTGGGGCTGGGGCTGGAGTTGAGTGCTAAGGCTGGGGCTGGGGCTAGGGTTTAGTTGGGGTTGGGGTTTGGGGTTAGGGTTGGGGTTAGGGTTAAGTGTTGTGGATAGTGTTAGGGTGGGTTAGGGTTAGGGTTGTGTTAGCATTAGGGTTAAGGTTAGTGTTTAGGATTAGGGTTAGGGTTGGGATAAGGTTTTAGGGATAGGGTTAGGTTTAGGGTTAGGGTTGGTTTAGGGTTAGTGTTAGGGATAGGGTTTATGGTTTAGTGTTAGGGTTAATGTTAGGGTTAGGATTTGGGTTAGCGTTAGTATTGGTGCTTACGGTTACTGTTAGCGTTAGGGTTAGGGTTGTGTTAGCATTAGGGTTAGGGTTACTGTTTAGAGTTAGCGTTAGGGTTAGCATTTAGGGTTTAGGGTTAGGGTTAAGGTTGCGGTTGGGGTTGGGGTTACGGTTTGGGTAAGGGGGTAGGGAGTGCGGTTGGGGTGTAGTGTTAGGGTTAGGGTTAGGGATAGGGTTAGGGCTAGGGATAGGAACAGGGTAAGGGCTAGTGCTGGGGCTGGGGGTACGGCTATTGCTAAGGTTAGGGTTAGGGTTAGTGTTTGGGGTTAGGTTGGGTTTACATTTAGGATTTGGGGTTAGGGTCAGGGTTGGGGTTAGCGTTAGTTTTATGTTTTAGGGTTTGAGGCTTAGGTTTGGGGTTATGGCTAGGGTTGGGGTTAGGGTTAGGGGTTAGGGTTATGTGTAGGGGTAGGGGTAGGGGACGGTGAAGCGGTATGGCTAGGGGTTATGGTTTGAGTTAGGTTAGGGCTGGGTTGGGGTTAGCGTTAAGGTTAAGGTTTATGCTTTATGGTTAGTGTTAGGGTTAGGATTAGGGCTAGGGATAGGGTTAGAGCTAGGGATAGTGCTAGTGCTAAGGTTAGGGTTAAGTTTTGGGTTAGGGTTGGGGGTATGGGTAGGGGTAGGGTTAGGACTTCTTTTTAGGGTTGGGGTTGGGGTTATATTTGGATTGGGGTTGGGGTTGGGGTTGGGGTGTAGAGTTTGGGGTTAAGGTTAGTGTTGGGGTTTAGGGTTAGGGGTTAGGATTAGGTTTGGGATTTGGGGTAAGGAAGGGTTGGGGTTGGGGTGTAGAGTTTATGGTTGGGGTTAGTGTTAGTGTTAGGCTTTAGTGTTAGGGTTAACTTTAGGGGTTATGGTTGGGGTTAGGGTTAAGGTTGGGGTTATATTTAGGGTTAGGGTTAGGATTAGTGTTAGTGTTAGTGTTAGGTTTAGGATTGTGGTTGGGGTTACCGCTGGGGATAGGTTTAGGGTAAGGGTTTGTTTAGGGTTAGTGTTGGGGTTGGGCTTAGGGTTGGGGTTAGTGTTACTGTTAGGGTTAGGGTTAGAAGTTTAGATTTGGGGTTAGGGTTAGAATAGGGTTGGGGTTAAGTTTATTGTAGGGTTAGGGTTAGAGTTGGGGTTTGGGTTAGGGTTAGGTTTAGGGTTAGCCTTACTGTTTTGGTTAGGGTTAGAAGAGGTTTGGGTTTGGGATTAGGGTTAGAATAGGGTTGGGGTTAGGTTTGGGGTATTAGGGTTGCGGTTGGCGTTTGGGATTTGGGGTTAGGGTTAGGTTAGGGGTTGGGGTTAGGGTAGGGTTGGGGCTAAGGTTGGGGTTAGGGTTAGGGTTGGGTTAGGGATAGGGTTAGTATTGGGGTAGGGGTAGGGCTGGGGCTGGGGTTGGGGCTAGGGTTGGGTTTGGGGTTTGGGTTTAGGGTTTCGGGTAGGGATAAGGGAAGGGGTATGGCTTGTGGTTGGGGTTAGGGTTAGGGTTAGGGTTAATGTTAGGTTTAGGGTTAAGTTTAGGGTTAGGGTAGGGTTAGGTTTAGGGTTGGGGTTAGGGTGTGGATTTTGGGGTTATGGTTAGTGTTGGGTTTGGGCTTTAGGGTTAGGGTTAGCGTTGGGGGTTGGGGTTAGGGTTAGGGTTAGGGTTAAGGTTAGTGTTAGCATTAGGGTTAGGGTTAGTGTTAGGGTTAGGTTTACGTTTGGGGTTAGTGTATGTTTAGGTTTAGGGTTGGGATTGGGGTTGGGGGTTAGGTTTAGGGTTAGGGTTGGGGTTGAGGTTGGTTTAGGGGTTAGTGTACTGTTAGGGTTAGGGTAAAAGGGTTTAGGTTTAGGGTTAGGCCTAGCGTTAGGGGTTAGTTTTGGGGTTAGGATTTGGGGTTAGGGTTACTGGTAGGGGTAGGGATAGGGATAGAAGAAGGGGTATGGGTTGGGGTTAAGTGTAGGGTTAGCGTTAGGGTTGGGATAGGGATAGGGTAAGGGTTAGTGTTTAGGGTTTAGTGTTAGGGTTAGGGTTATGGTTAGGGTTAGGGTTAATGTTAGGTTAGGGTTAGGATTAGGATTTGGGGTTCGGGTTTGGGTTCGGGTTAGTGTTTGGGTTAGGGTTAGGGTTAGGGTTAGTGGTAGGGTATTAAGGTTAAGATTAAGGTTTAGGATATAGGGTTAGGGTTAGGGTTAGGGTTAGTGTTGAGGTTAGGGTTAGGGGTATGGTTAGGCGTAGGGTTAGGTTTAGGGTTTACATTACTGTTAGGGTTAGGGTAGAAGAGGTTTAGGTTATTGTTAGGGTTAGGGATAGGGTTAGGATTAGGGTATTAAGGTTAAGGTTGGGGTTTATGATATAGGGTTGGGGTTAGGGTTGGGTTAGGTTTAGTGTTAGGGGTATGGTTAGGGGTTCAGTTAGCGTTAGGGTTAGCATTACTGTTAGGGTTTGAAGAGGTTTAGGTTTAGGCTTAGGGATAGAATAGGGTTAGGGTTGGGTTTGGGGTATTAGGGTTACGGTTAGGGTTTGGGATTTAGAGTCATGGTTGGGTTTCGGTTGGGTTTGGGGTTTGGGGTTAGGATTGGGGTTTTTGTTAGGGTTAGGGGTTACAGTTGGGGTTACGTTTAGAGTTATGCTTTGGAGTTAGTGTTAGGGTTAGTGTTAGAGGTAGGAGTAGGGGAATGGGTTAGTGTTGGGGTTAGGGTTAGCATTGGGTATGGTTGGGGTTGGGGTTGGGGTTTAGTGTTTGGGGTTGGGGTTGGGTTTAAGGTTGGGGCTGGGGCTGGGGTTATGGCAGGGGCTAATGCTGGGGCTAGGGATAAGGCTATGGCTAAGGTTAGGGTTTGGGGTTGGGGTTTAGTATTGGTGTTGGGGTTAGGGTTGGGTTAGGGGTTGTTGTTGGGGTTGGGGTTATGGTTGGGGTTGGGTTAAAGTTAGGGTTGGGGTTGGGGTGTAGATTTAGGATTAGGGTTAGTGTTGGGGTTGGGGTTTAGTGTTGGGATTGAAGTTTGGTTTGGGGTTAGGGTTAACGTTACTGTTACAGTTAGGTTTAGAAGAGGTTTAGGGTTGGGTTTGGGGTTAGAATAGGGTTAGTGTTGGGGTTGGGGTTATGGTTAGGGGTTGGGCTAAGGTTGGGGTTGGGGTTTAGTGTTTGGGGTTGGGGTTAGGGTTGGGGCTAGGGCTGGGGTTGGGGATATGTCTAGGGGTTGGGGCTGGGGTTAGGGTTAGGGTGGGGGTTTGGGGTTAGGATTCGTGTTAGGGGTTGCGGTTGGGGGTTGTAGTAAAGTTTAGGGTAAGGCTTGGGATTAGGTTTGTGTTAGCATTAGGGTTAAGGTTAGTGTTTAGGGTTAAGGTTAGGGTTGGGAATAGGGTTTAGGGTTAGGGTTGGGTTAGGGGGTAGGGGTAGGGGTAGGGTTAGTGGTAGGGGTACGGGTTGGGTGTGGGGTTAGGAGTTAGGGTTAGGTATAGGGTTGTTTTTGGGTTTGAGTTAGGGATAAGGTTTGGGGTTTAGGGTTAGGATTAGGGTTAGGATTGGGGTTAGGGTTATGGGTAAGGGTTACGGGTAAGGGTAGGGTTATGTGTAGGGGAAGGGGTATGGGTAGGGGTTGGGGGTTGGGTTTGGGGTTAGTGTTGTGTTAGGGTTATGGTTTAGGGTTTAGGGTTAGGGTTAGTGTTAGTGTTAGGTTTAGTGCTAGGGATAGATTTGGGGCTAGGGCTAGGGTTGGGGATAGGTTTAGGGTTAAGTTTGGGGTTAGGGTAGGGTTGGGGTTGGGTTTGGGGTTGGGGTTAGGGTTAGGTTTGGGGTTAGGGTTGGGTTTAGGGTTGGGGTTAAGTTTGGGGTAGGGTATTGTTAGGGTTACGGTTGGGTATGGGGTTGGGGTTAGGGGTTAGGTTTGGGTTTGGGGTTGGGGTTAGGGACAGGGTAGGTTCAGGGCTTGATTTTGGGGTTGGGTTTGGATTAGGGTTATGGTTATGGTTAGGGTGTGGGGTTTAGTGTTTGGATTAAGGTTAGGGTTAAGGTTAGTGTTTAGGGTTAGGTTTAGCATTAGGTGTTGGGGTTACGGTACAGGTTAAGGTTGGGTTTAGGGTTGTGGTTTGCATTAGGGTTGGGTTTAAGGTTAGGGTTGGTGTTGTGGTCAGGGGTTGGGGTTAGGGTTAGACTTGGGGTTGGGGTTGGGGTTAGGGTTAGGATTAGAGATTGGGGGTTACGGTTAGGTGTAGGGTTAGTTTTGGGGTTGGGGTTATGGTTGGGGTTGAGGTTGGGATTGGGGTTAAGTTTAGGGGTAGGGTTAGGGGTTTTGGATAGGGTCAGGGGTTAGGTTTGGGGTTAGAGTGTAGGGTTTAGGGTTAGGGTTAGCATTAGGGATTAGGGTGAGTGTTGGGTTTGGGGTTAGAGTTTAGTGTTGGGGTTAGGTTTAGTATTAATGTTAGGGGGTACGTTTGGGGTTGAGGTTGGGTTTAGGGTTAGGGATAGGTTTAGGATTAGGGTTGGTTTAGGGTTGGGGTGGGGATGGGGTTGGGGTTGGGGTTGAGGTTTAACATTCCTGTTCGGTTGGGGTTAGAAGAGTTTTAGGTTTACGGTTGGGGTTAGAATAGGGTTAGGGTTGGGTTAATGGTATTAAGGTTACGGTTGGGGTTTGGGATTTGGGGTTAATGATAGGTTAGTGCAAGGATTAGGGTTTAGAGTTCAGGTTAGGGTTGCTGTTGGGGTTAGGGAATGGTTGGGTTTAGCGTTACTGTTAGGGTTAGAAGAAGTTTCGGTTGGGGTTACAGTTTGGGTTTGGGGTTAGGGTTAGGGATAGGTTTAGGGTATTAAGCTTACGGTTGGGGTTGAGGATATGGGGTTAGGGTTAGGATTGGGTTGGGTTTGGGGTTAGGGATAGGGTTTATGTTTGGGGTTGGGGTTGGGGCTGGGGCTGGGGTTAGTGCTAAGGCTGGGGCTGGGGCTGGGGTTATAGTTGGGGTTGGGGTGTGGGGTTGGGGTTGGGGTTGGGGTTAAGTGTTGTGGTTAGCGTCAGGTTGGTTTAGGGTTTGGGTTGTGTTAGCATTAGGGTTAAGGTTAGTGTTAAGGTTTAGGGTTAGGGTTGGGATAAGGGTTTAGGGATAGGGTTAGGGTTAGGGTTAGGGTTTAGGTTGGGTTAGGGTTAGTGTTAGGGGTTGGGTTTAGGGTTTAGGGGTTTTAGGGTTTAGGTTAGGTGGGTTAGGATTATGGTTAGGGTTTGTTTTGGTGGTTACAGTTACAGTTAGCGTTAGGGTTAGGGTTGTGTTAGCATTGGGGTTAGGGTTAGTGTTTAGAGTTAGGGTTGGGGTTGGGGTTTAGGAGTTTACGGATAGGGTTAAGGTTAAGGTTAGGTTTGGGGCTGTGTTGGGTTTGGGGTTACGGATACGGTAAGGGGTAGGGGAACCGTTTGGGTGTGGGGTTGGGGTTAGGGTTAGGGTTAGGGATAGGGTTGGGTTGGGGTTAAGGTTACGGTATAGGGTTTGGGTTTTGGGTTGGGGTTGGGGTTTACGGTTTGGCGTTAGGGACAGGTTTAGGATTAAGGTTGGGCTAAGGTTGAGGTTAGGGCAAAGGCTATTGCTGGGGCTGGGGCTACAGCTAGAGCTAAGGTTAGTGTTGGGGTTAGAGTTCAGGGTTGGGGTTGGGGTTGGAGTTTGGGGTTGGGGTTGGGTTGGGGTTGGGGCTGTGGCTGAGTTTACGTCTGGGCCTGGTGCTGGGGCTGGGGCTACGGCTGGGGCTGGGATTGGGGTGAGATTTGGGGTTCAGGGGTTGGGGTTCAGGTTAAGATTGGGGTTAGGTTTTTGGGGTTTGGGGTTGGGGTTGGGGTTGGGTTTTGGGGTTTGGGGCTTGGGGTGAGGGTTAGGGTTGGGGCTAGGGATGGGGTTGGGGCTGGGGTTGGGGTTGGGTTTGGGGTTGGGGTGTGGAGTTTGGGGTTGGAGTTTGTGTTGGGGTTAGGCTTTAGCGTTGGGGTTAGGGTTAGGGGTTGGGGTTACGGTTGGGGTTAAGGTTGGTGTTAGATTTGGGGTTGGGGTTAGGGTTGGGGTTGGGGTTGGGGTTAGGGTTAGGTTTAGGGGTAGGTTTAGGTTTAGGGTATGTTTAGGGGTAGGGTTGAGGTTGGGTTTGGGGTTGGGGTTGGGGTTAGTGTTACTGTTGGGTTTGGGGTTAGAAGAGTTTAGATTTGGGGTTGGGGTTAGGAATACGGTTGGGGTTAAGGTTAGGATAGGGTTGGGGTTGGAGTTGGGGCTTGGGTTGGGTTAGGGTTATGGTTAGCTTTACTGTTAAGGTTGGGTTTAGAAAGGTTTGGGTTTGGGTTTGGGGTTAGAATAAGGTTAGGTTTGGGTTTGGGGTATTAGGGTTACAGTTAGCATTTGGGATTTGGGGTTGGGGTGAGTTTAGGGTTGGGGTAGGGTTGGGACTAAGGTAAGAGTTAGAGTTAGCGTTGGGTTGGGGTTGGGATTAGTATTGGGGTAGGGTTGGGGCTAGGGATAGTGTTAGGTCTGGGGTTGGGTTTGGGGTTTGGGGTTATGGTTACAGGTAGGGATAAAGGATGGAGTATGGCTTGGGATTAGGGTTAGGGTTAGGGTGAGGTTGAGGGGTTTGGGTTGGGGTTGGGGTTTAGGGTTTAGGGTTAGGGTTAGGGTTCCAGTTAGGGTTAGGCTTTAGGGTTAGGGTTAGCGTTATTGGTTTCAGTTAGGCTTTAGGGTTGAGGCTTAGCATTACTGGTTAGGGTTAGGGTTAGGGGTATGTTTAGGGTTAGGGTAGGGTTAGGGTTCGGGTTGGCGTTGGGGTTAGGAGTGGGGTTTGGTTTAGGGTTAGAGTTAGGGTTGGGGTTAGGGTTTATGGTTTAGTGATAGGATGAGGGATAGAGTTAAGGTTGGGGTTATGGTTGGGTTAGGTTTAGGGTTGGGTTTGGGGCTACGGCTGGGGCTACATTAGGTTTAGGCTTAGGGGTAGGAGAAGGGTTGGGGTTGTGGTTAATGTTACTATTAAGTTTAGGTTAGAAGAGGTTTAAGTTTGGGGTTGCGGTTAGAATAGGGTTAGAGTTGGGGTTTTGAATTTGGGGTTAAGGTTGGTTTAGGGGTAGAGTTGAGGGTTTAGGATTAGGGTTAGGTTCATTGTTTAAGATTAGGGTTAGGGTTGTGGGAAGGGGTATGTTAGGGTTGTGGTTGGGTTTAGGGTTAGGGTTCAGTGTTTAGGGTTAGGGTTAGGGATAGAGGTAGGGTTATGGTTAGGGTTGGGTTGGGGTTGGGTTTAGGGGTTAGAGCTAGGGTTGGGGTTGGGGTTGGGGCTGGGTTTGGGGCTAGCGCTATGGATAGGGTTAGGGTTACGATTGGGGTAGGGGTAGGGTTGGGGGTTGAGGTTGAGTGTTAGGGCTAGGGTTATGGTTGGGTTAGGATTGGGGTTAGTGTTAAGGGGGTAGGGGTAGGGGTAGGGCTAGGGTGGTGTTTTTAGGTTTAGGGTTAGGGATAGGGTTGGGTTGGGGTTAGGGTTGGTTTGGGGTTAGGGGTAGGATTAGGGTTAGGGATAGGTTTGGGGCAAGGGCTGGTGCTGGGGCTGGGGCTACAGCTAGGGCAAGGTTGGGGTTAGGGTTAGTGTCTAGGGTTGGGGTTGGGGTTATGCTTTGGGGTTAGGGTGAGCTTTATTGGTTGGGGTTAGGGTTAAGGTTAGTTTAGATTTATGGTTAGGGTTAGGGTTAGTGTTAGCTTTAGGGTTAGGGATTAGGGATAGGGGTAGGGATATGTGTTGGGGTTAGGTTTAGGGTTAGCGTTGAGTTAGGGTTAGGGGTAGGGTTACAATTAGGTTCAGAAATAGTGCCAGATCTGGGGTTACGACTAGGTGTAACGTTAGGGTTTAGGGTTAGTGTTAGGTTTGGGGTTTAATGTTGGGGTAGGGTTAGGGATAGTGTTAGATTTGGGTTAGGCTTAGGGGTTGGGGTTAGTGTTGGGGTTAGGATTAGGGTTGGGGTTAGGGTCAGGGGTTAGGTTTAGTGGTTAGTGTTAGGGTTAGTGTTAGGATTAGGGGTTAGGGTTAAGGTTAAGGGTAGGTTTAGGGGTTGTGGTTAGGGTTAGGGTTAGTGTTGTTGCTGTTTTAGGGTTAGGTTTAATGTTTAGGGATAAGGTTAGGGTTAGGGTTTCGGGTTTCGGGATAGGGTTAGGGTTGGGTTACGGTTAGAGTTATAGCTTACGTTTGGGGTTAGTGTTAGAGTTCAGGGTTTAGGTTTAGGATTAGGGTTAGGTTTGGGGCTGGGTTGGCGTTATGTTTAGGATTAGGGCTGGGGCTGGGTATATGGTTGGGGGCTGGGGCTGGGGCTTGGGCTGGGGCTGGGGTTACGGTTGGGGTTAGGGATAGAGTTGGGGTAAGGGTTGGGGTTGGATTAGGTTTAGGGTTAGTGTTTAAATTTGGGGTTAGAATCAGTGTTACGATTTATGTTTAGGTTTAGGTTTAGGGTTAGGGTTAGAGGTAAGGTTAGTGGTTGTGGTTAGTGTTAGGTTTAGGGATAGGGTTAGGTTTTGGTTAGTGTTAGGGTTAGGGTTAGTGTTTAGTGTTAGGGTTTGGGCTGGGACTAGGGTTTGAGGCTTTAGGGATAGGGTTAGGTTTAATGTTGGGGTTAGTGTTAGGAGTAGGGGTAGGGATAGGGGTGGTGGTAAGGTTAGGATTAGTGTTAAGGTTAGGGTTGTGTTAGGGATGGGGAGAGGGTAGGTAGATGGTTAGTAGTAGGTTTAGGGTTAGGGTTAGAAGAGTTGGGGTTAAGATTAGGGTTGGGGTTACGGTTGGGGTTATGGTTAAGGTTTCGGGTTAGGGTTAGGGTTAGTGTTGGGGTTTAAGTTTAGGGTTAGCATTTGAGTTAGGGTTAGGTGTTAGGTTTATGGTTAGGTGTTAGTGTTAGGAATAGGGGTAGAGGTAGAGGTAGGGGCTTTGGTTGGGTTATGGATAGGGTTATGGTCGTGTTAGGGTTAGGGTTTAGGGTTTTAGGGTTAGGGTTAATGTTGGGGTTAGTGTTAGGGCAAGGGATAGAGTTAGGGCTAGATTTAGGGATAGGGTTAGGGTTAGGGTTGGGGTTTGGGGTTTGGGGTTAAGGTTGGAGTTAGGATTAGGGTGAGGTTTTAGGGTTAGTGTTCGAGGTTGGGATGAGGGTTAGGATCAGGGTTGGGATAAGGTTGGGGTTGGGGTTGGGGTTTAGAGTTTGGGGGTAGGGTTATGGTTTGGGTTAGTGCTAGGGTTGGGGCTGGGGCTGGGTTTGGGGCTGGGCTGGGGCTGGGAGTTGGGGTTAGGGTTGGGTGAGTTTTAGGGTTAGCGTTAGGGGTAGGGGTAGGGTTGGGTTAAGCTTAGGGTTAGGGGTAGAAGTAGTGGTATGTGTGGGGTTAAAGGTATGTGCGGGTTAGGGTTAGGGTTAAGTTTGGGGTTGGGTTAGGGTTAGGGTTAGGGTTGGGGTTTGGTATGGGGTTAGGGTTAGGATTGGGTTTAGTGTAAGTCTTACTATTAGGTTTAGGGTTAGAAGGGTTTAGGATTATGGTTAGGGTTATGGTAAGGGTTAGGGGTTTGGTTAGGGTTAGGGTTAGGGTGAGGGTTACGGTTGGGGTTAGGGTTAGGGGTTTTGGTTAGGGTTTAGGGGTTGGGGTTTAAGGTCAGGGGTTGGGGTTAGGGGATAGGGTTAGGGTTAGGGTTTGGGGTTTGGGTTGGGGTTAGGGTTAAGTTTGGGTTAAGGGTTAAGGTTTGGTTTAGGGTTAGGGTTAGGGTAAGGGATAGGGTTAGGATTAGAGATTTTGGTTAGGATTAGTGTTAGGGTTAGGGGTTAGGGTTAGGGTTAGGGTTGGGGTTTGGTTTAGGGTTAGGTTTAGGGTTAGGGTTAGGGTTAGGGTTAGAGTTCGATTTGGGGTCCGTGTTAGGTTAGGGTTAGGGTTAGGGATTTTGGTTGGGGTTGGGGTTAGGGTTAGGGTTAGGGTTAGGATTAGAGATTTTGGTTGGGGTTAGGGGATAGGGTTAGGGTTAGGGTTAGGGGTTAGGGTTAGGGTTAGGGTTTGGTTTAGGGTTAGGGTTAGGGTTTAGGGTTAGGGTTAGGAGTTCGGTTTAGGGTCCGGGTTAGGGTTAGGTTTAGGGATTTTGGTTAGGGTTGGGGTTAGGGATAGTGTTAGGTGTTAGGGATAGGATTAGGGTTAGGGTTTGGGTTTAAAGTTAGGGTTAAGGTTAGGGTTGGGGTTTAGGTTTAGCGATAGTGTTGGGGTTAGTGTTAGGATTAGGTTAGGGGTTAGGGTCAGGGTCAGGATCAGGGTTTAAGATTAGGGTTAGCATTAGTGTTATCGTTAGCTTTAGGTTTAGCGTTAGGTTTACGGTTAGGGTTTGGGGTTACGGTTTAGGGTTAGTGTTACGGTTAGGGTTAGTGGTTAGGGTTAGGGTCACGGGTAGGGGTTAGGGATAGGGTTAGGGTTGGGGTGAGGTTAGGGTTGTGGTTGGGATTAGGGTTAGGTTAGGGGTTAGGTTTAGCATTAGGGTTAGCGTTAGGTTTAGGTTTAGGGTTAGGGTTAGGGGTTGGGGTTGGGGTTAGGGGTTAGGGTTAGGATTAAGGTTAGGGTTAGGGGTTAAGTTTAGGGTTAGGTTTAGGGTTAGGGGTTAGTGTTAGGGTTAGGTTTGGGTAGGGGTTGGGGTTGTGGTTGGGGTTGGGGTTAGGGTTGGGATTGGGCTTGTGGTTGGGGTTGGGGTTGGGGTTGCGGTTAGGGTTAGGGTTAGGGTTGGGTTTAGTGTTAGGGTTTGGGTTTGGATTAGCATTAGTTTTGGGGATAGGGTTAGGTTTAGGGTTAGGGTTAGGGTTAGGATTAGGGTTAGGGTTAGGGTTAGGGTTAGGTGTTTTGGTTAGGGTTAGGGTTAGGGTTAGGGTTAGGGTTGGGATTGGGGTTGTGTTGGTTGGGGTTGTGGTTGGGGTTAGGGTTGGGGTTGGGTTTGGTGTTAGGGTTTGGATTGGGATTAGCGTTAGGGTTGGAGATTAGGGTTAGGGTTAGGTTTGGGTCTGGGCCTGGGGCTGGGGTTGGGGGCTCCGCTGGGGCTGGGGTTAGGGCTAGGGTTGAGTGATTTTAGGATTAACGTTAGGGGTAGGGGTAGTGTTGGGTTAGGGTTAACGTTGGGGTTAGGGGTATGGATAGGGTTGGGTTAGGTTTATGGTTAGGGGTAGGAGTAGGGTTAGGGTTAAAGGTTTGTGTGGGTTAGGGTTAGGGTTAGTGTTAGGGTTAGGTTTAGGGTCGGTTTAGGGTTAACGTTACTCTTAGGTTTAGGGTTAGATGAGGTTTAGGGTTAGGGTTAAATTTGGGGTTAGGGTTAGGGTTAGGGTTAGAGTTTGATTTGGTGTTAGGGTTAGAGTTAGTGTTAGGGTTATGGTTCGTGCTAGGGATAGGTTTAGGACTAGGGCTGGTGCTGGGGCTGGGAGCTGGGGCTGGGGCTCGGGTTGGGGTTAGTGTTTAGTGTTATGGTTGGGGTTAGAGTTAAGGGTAGGGAGGGTTTAGGGTTAGGGTTAGGGTTAGCGATAGTGTTGGGGTTAAGATTAGGGTTAGGGATTAGGGTTAGGGTTAGGGTTAGGATTAGGGTTATGGTTGGGGTTGGGGTAGGGGTTAGGTTTGGATTTGTGATTAGTGTTAGGTTTAGGGTTAGGTTTGGGGTTATGGTGAGCGTTGGGGTTGGGATTAGGGTTAGGGTTGGGGTTAGGGTTAGGGTTGGTGTTAGGTTAGGGTTAGGGTTAGGGTTAGGGTTAGGGTTAGGTTTAGCGTTAGGGTTAGCATTAGGTTTAGGGTTAGCGTTAGGTTTAGGGTTAGGGTTACGGTTAGGGGTTAGGTTTAGGATTAATGTTAGGGTTAGGGGTTAGGGTTAGGGTTGCGTGTTAGGGTTAGGGTTTGGGTTTGGGGTTAGGGATTTGGTTAGGGTTAGGTTACAGTTATGGTTGGGGTTCAGGGTAGGGGTAGGGGTAGGGGAATCGGTTGGGGTTAGGGTTACGGTTAGTTTTATTGTTGTATAAAGATTAGGGTTAGTGTTAGTGTTTAGGGTTAGGGTTATTGTTGGGGTTTAGGGTTTAGTGGTAGAGTTAGGGTAAGGGATAGGGTTAGGTTTAGTGTTAGGGCTAGGTTTGGGTTGGGGTTATGGTTATGGTTTAAGGTTTAGGGTTAGGGTGCGGGTTGGGGTTTAGGGTTAGGTTTTGGGTCAGGTTTAGGGTAAGGGGTTAGGGGTAGGGGTAGGGGTGGCGGTTTGTGTTGGGGTTTGGATTAGAGTTAGGGTTAGGGTTAGGGTTCGGTTAGGGTTAGGGTTATGTTTCATGGTCTAGGATAGGGTTAGAGTTAGTGTTTAGGGTTAGGTTTATGGTTGGGGTTTAGGCTTAGGGTTAGGGTTAAGGTTAGTGTTAGTGTTAGGGTTAGGGTTAGTGTTAGGGTTGGGTTAAGGGTTAGCGTTAGGGTTAGGGTTAGGGTTGGATTTAGGTTACAGTTTAGCTACGGTGAGGGTTAGGAATGGGGTTGGGGTTGGGGTTAGGGTTATGGTTAGGGTTAGGTTTGGGTTACGTTTAGGGTTAGGGTAGTGTGTGCGGTTAGTGTTAGGGTGAATGTTAGGGATTAGTGTTTAGGGATACGGTTAGAGTTAGGGTTAGTGTTAGGGTTAAGGATTTGGGTTAGGGTTAGGGTTAGGGTTTGGTTAGGGTTAGGGGTAAGTGTAAGGGTAGGAGTTGGGTTGGGGTTAGGTTTATGGTTTAGTTGGGGTTGGGTTAGGGTTAGGGTTAGTTTTCGGTTGGGGTTTAGGGTTTAGAGTTAGGTTAAAGGAAGGGTAGGGTTAGGTTTAAGGATAGGGTTAGGCCTAGGAGTAGTGGGGCTATAGCTAGAGTCAGGCTAGGTTTAGGGTTACTGTTTGGGGTTAGGGGTTGGGTTTTAGAGTTAGGATTAGGGTTGAGGCTTAGTGTTGGTGTTGGGGTTTAGGGTTAGCGTTAGGGATAGGTTTAGTGTTGGTGGTAGGGTTAATGTTAGGGTTGGGGTTGGGGTTAGGGTTAGGGTTAGGTCGGTTAGGGGTTAGGTTTGGGGTTACAGTTAGGGTTAGGGTTAGTGTTAGGATTATGGTTTAGTCTTGGGGTTATGGCTGTGTTAGGATTAGGGGTTACAGTTTGGGTTGGTTTAAGGGTCACGTTAGGTTTCGGTGTAGGGGTAGGGGAATGGTTTGAGGTTAGGGTTACGGTTAGGATTAAGGTTGTGTAAGGTTTTTGGTTAGTGTAAGTCTTTAGCATTAGGGTTAGTGTTAGGGTTTAGGGTTTAGTGATAGAGTTAGCGTAGGAGATAGGTTTAGGGTTACGGTTAGGGTTAGAGTTGGGATAGTTTAGTGTTAAGGTTTAAACTTTAGGGATAGGGTTAGGGTTTACGGTTAGGTTTTGTGTCAGGGTTAGGATTAGGGCTTAGGGGTAGGGTTAGAGGTAGGGGTATTTGTTGGGGTTTGGGTTGGGATTAGGGTTAGGGTTCATTGTTTAGGGATAGAGTTGGGGTTGGGGTTAGGGCTAGGGAGGGGTGGGGCTGGGGCTGGGGCTGGGGTTAGGGTTAGTAATGGTAAGGGTTCAGTGTTAGGGTTTTGGTTATCTTTAGGGTTAGGGTAGGATTAGGGATAGGGTTGGGGTGTGACATAGGGTTAGGGTTAGGGTTAGGGGTTAGGGTTAGGGTTACGGTTGGGTTTGGGTTACGTTTGGGGTGAGGTCAGGGTCAGGGTTATGGTTAGGGTTAGCGTTAGGGTAACCATTAGCGTTAGGGTTAGCATTAGGTTTAGGGTTAGGTTTAGGGTTGGGGTTAGGGTTAGGGGTTGGGATAAGGTTTTCTGTTTAAGGTTAGGGTTAGCATTACTTTTAGCTTTAGGGTTAGAAGGGTTTAGGGTTAGGATTAGGGTTAGGGGTTATTGTTAGGGTTAGGGTTTGGTTAGGGTTAAGGTTAGTGTTAGGGTTAGGGTAAGTGTTACTCTTAGCTTTAGGGTTAGGTTTGGGGTTATGGTTGGAGTTAGGGGTTGGGGTTCGGGTTAGGGTTGGGGTTAGGGTTTTGTTTAGGGTTAGGGTCAGGGTTAGGGTTACTGTTACTCTTGGGTTTAGGGTTAGAAGGGTTTGGGGTTCGGGTTAGGGGTAGGGATAGGGTTAGGGTTAGGGGTTATGGTTAGGGATAGTGTTAGGGTTAGTTTTAGGGTTTGGCTTAGGATTAGGGTTGGGGTTAGGTTTAGGGGTTTGGTTTAAGGTTAGGTTTAGAGTTGGGTTTAGGTTAGCGTTACTCTTGGGTTTAGGGTTAGAAGAGGTTTAGGGGTTAGGGTTGGGGATAGGACTTAGGGTTAGGGTTAGTGTTATGGTTGGGGTTATGTTTGGGGTTTGGTTTGGGGTTAGGTTTACCGTTAGATTTGGGGTTAGCGTTACTCTTGGGTTTAGGGTAAGAAGAGGTTTGGGGTTACGATTAGGGTTACGGGTTAGAGTTAGTGTTAGGGGTAGGCATAGGGTTGGGGGTTTGGTTTAGGGTTAGGGTTAGGGTTAGGGTTTGGTTTAGGGTTAGGGTTGGGGTTAGCATTACTCTTAGATTTGGGGTTAGAAAAGTTTAGGGTTAGGGTTGGGGTTGGGGGTTGGGGTTAAGGTAAGGGTTAGGTTTAGAGTTAGGGTTTCGTTTATTGTTAAGGTTAGGGTTAGTGTTTAGGATTAGCTTTAGGGTTAGGGTTACTGTTGGGGTTAGGTTTAAGGTTAGGGTCAGGGTCAGGGGTTATGGTTAGGGTTAGCGTTAGGGTTCCCATTAGCGTTAAGGTTAGCGGTGGTTTGAGGGTTAGGTTTTGGGTTAGGGTAGGGTTGGTGTTGGGGTTAGGTTTAGGGATAAGATTAAATTTACTATTATGTTTATTGTTAGGTTTAGGGTTGGGTTTAGCGTTTGGGGTTAGGGTTAGGGTTAGCAGTTAGGATTAGGGTTGGGGTTAGGGTTGGGGTAGGGGTTGGGGTTGGGGTTAGAGTTGGGGTTAGGGGTTAGGGGTTGGGGTTGGGGTTTGGTTTAGGGTTAAGGTTGGCGTTACGTTTAGGGTAAGTGTTACTCTTGGGTTTAGGGTTAGAGGGGGTTTGGGTTTAGGGTTAGGGTTATGGTTGGATTTAGGGATTAGGGGTAGGGTAAGGGGTTAGGGTTAGGGTTGGGGTTTGGTTTAGGGTTAGGCATAAGGTTAGGGTTAGGGGTTTTGGTTAGGGAGAGGGTTAGGGTTAGGTTTGGGGTTTGGTTTAGTGTTAGGGTAGGGTTAGGTTTGGGGTTTGGTTTGGGGTTAGGGTTGGGTTTGGGTTTAGCGTTACTCTTAGGTTTAGGGTTAGAAGGGTTTGGGGTTAGGGTTAGGGTTAGGGCTTATGGTTGGGGTTGGGGCTTATGATTGGGGTTAGTGTTCGGGTTAGGCTTAGGGTTGGGGTTTGGTTTAGGTTTGGGGTTGGGGTTTGCGTTACTCTTAGGTTTAGGTTAAGAAGCGGTTTAGGGTTATGGTTGGGGTTAGGGATTAGGGTTAGTGTTGGGTTTAGACAGGGTTGGGGTTTCGTTTGAGGCTTAGGCTTAGGGTTAGGGGTTTCGTTTAGGGTTAGGGTTTGGTTTAGGTTTAAGTTTGGGGTTAGGGTTAGCGTTACTCTTAGGTTCAGGGTGAGAACAGGTTTAAGGTTGGGGTTAGGGTTGGGGTTTGGTGTTGGGGTTAAGGTTAGGTATAGGTTTGGGGTTTGGTTTGGGGTTAGTGTTAGGTTCAGGGTTGGGGTTTGGGGTTAGCGTTGGGGTTGGGGTTACTGCTAGAGTTAGGTTTGGGGTTGGGTTTAAGGTTAGCGGTACTCTTGGGTTTAGGGTTAGAAAGGTTTAATGTTAGGTTTGGGGTTAGGGTTGGGGTTAAAGTAAGGGTTAGGTTTGGGGTTGGGGTTTCGTTTAGAGTTGGGGTTGGTGTTTAGGTCTGGCTTTGGGGTTGGGGTTACTGTTAGGGTTGGGTGTGGGGTTGGGTTCAGGGTCAGGGTCATGGTTATGGTTGGGATTAGCATTAAGGTTACCATTAGCGTTAGGGTTAGCAGTAGTTTTGGGGTTAGGTTTGGGGTTAGGGGTTAATGTTGGTGTTAGGGTTAGCGTTAGGGGTTAGGTTTGGGGTTAGTGTTAGGGGTTAGCATTAGGGTTATGGTTAAGGTTAGGGTTGGGGTTGGGGTTAGGATTGTGGTTGAGGTTGGGGTTGTGACTGGGGTTGGGGTTGGGGGTTGGGATTGTGGTTAGGTTTAGGGTTGGGTTTGGGGTTAGGGTTAGGGTTGGGTTTACAGTTAGGGTTTGGGGTTAGGATTGGGATTGAGGTTAGCGTTGGGATTGGGGTTAGGGTTAGGGTTGGGTTACAGTTAGGCCTAGGGTTGGTGTTAGGGTTAATTTAGGGTTAGTGTTAAGTTTATGGTTTGGGTTAGGGACAGGTTTAGGACTAGGGCTTGTGCTAGGGCTAGGGGTTGGTCTAGGGCTAGGGCTAGGGTTACCGGTTGGGTTAGTGTTTAGTGTTATGGTTAGTGTTAGACTTAAGGTAAGGATAGGGTGAGGTGTTAGGGATAGGTTTAGGGATAGTGTTAGGGTTAATGTTTGGGTTAGGGATTAGGGCTAGGGTTGGGTTTGGGGTTAGGTTTTGGGGTTTGGGTTAGGGAAATAGTTTGGGCTTAGGATATGTGTTACGGTCTTTAGGTTTAGGGTTAGAAGGTTAGGCCTTAGGGCTAGGGTTAGGGGTTAGGGTTAGGGTTAGGGTTAGGGTTGGTGTTGGGGTTAGGTTTAGGGTTAGGGTTAGTATTACTATTAGGTTTATTGTTAGGTTTAGGGATAGGGTTAGGGGTTTGGGGTTGGGGTTAGGTTTAGGGGTTAGGATTAGGGTTAGGGTTAGGGTTGGGGTATGGGTTAGGGTTAGGGTTGGGGGATGGTTTAGGGTTAGGGTTGGGGTTAGCGTTACTCTTGGGTTTAGGGTTAGAAGGGTTTGGGGTTAGGGTTAGGGTTAGGGGTTAGGGTTAGGGTTAGGGTTTGGTTTAGGGTTAGGCTTAGGTTTAGGGTTAGGGTTAGGGTGTTACTCTTAGGGTTTGGGTTAGAGAGTTTTGGGGTTAGGGTTAGGGTTAGGGTTAGATGTTGGGGGTTAGGGTTAGGGTTAGGGGTTACTGTTAGGGTTGGGGTTTGGTTTAGGGTTAGGGTTAGGTTTAGGGTTTGGTTAAGCGTTTGGTTTAGTGTTGGGGTTAGGTTTATGGTTAGCGTTACTCTTGGGTTTAGGGTTAGAAGAGGTTTAGCGTTAGGGTTAGGGTTGGGACTTGGGGTTAGTGTTAGTGTTAGGGTTAGGCTTAGGGTTTGAGGGTTTGGTTTAGGGTTTAGGGTTAGGGTTGGTTTTGGGGTTAGGTTTAGGGGTAAGGGGTTAGGTTTAGGGTTAGGTTTATTGTTAGGTTTACTTGGTTAGGTTTAGGTTTAGGGTTAGGGTTAGGGTTAGCGTTGCTCTTAGGTTTAGGGTTAGGGTTAGGGTTGGGGTTAGGGTTAGGGGTTAGTTAGGTTTAGGGTTAGGGTTAGGTTTAGGGTTAGGGTTAGGGTTAGGGTTAGGTTACTTTAGGTTTAGGGTTTGGTTTAGGGTTTGAGGTTAGGGTTACGTTTAGGGTTAAGTGTTACTCTTTGGTTTAGGGTTAGAAAGAGGTTTAGGGTTAGGGTTAGGGGTTAGCCTTATGGTTAGGGTTAGTGTTAGGGGTTATGTTTAGGGTTAGGGTCATGGTCAGGGTTAAGGGTTATGGTTTGGGGTTAGCGTTAGGGTTACCATTAGCATTGGGTTGTGTTGGGTTTAGGGTTAGAAGAGGTTTGGGGTTCGGGTTAGGGTTAGGGATAGGGTTAGGGATTAGGGTTTTGGTTAGGGTTAGTTTAGGGTTTGGTTTAGGGTTAGGGTTAGGGTTAGGTTTAGGGTTTGGTTAAGGGTTAGGGTTGGGTTTGGGGTTAGCGTTACACTTGGGTTTAGGGTTGGAAGGGTTTAGTGTTAGGGTTAGGGATAGGGTTTAGGGTTAGGGTTAGTGTTGGTTGGGGTTTGTTTCGGGTTTGGTTTAGGGTTAGGTGGGTTAGGTTTGGGGTTAGCATTACTCTTAGGTTTAGGGTTAGGGTGTGGTTGGGGTTACGGTTAGGGTTAGGGGTTAGTGTTTGTAGTGTTAGGGTTAGGGTTAGG
This sequence comes from Nanger dama, assembly GCA_917880005.1. Taxonomy (NCBI): domain Eukaryota; kingdom Metazoa; phylum Chordata; class Mammalia; order Artiodactyla; family Bovidae; genus Nanger; species Nanger dama. The sequence continues at coordinate 75,425 of CAKJTW010000359.1, read as the reverse complement.
GTTGGGGTTTGGTATAGGGTTAGGGTTAGGTTTGGGGTTAGGGGTTCGGGTTTAGGTTTGGGGTTTGGTGTTAGGGTTACTGTTAGGGTTAGGTTTGGGGTTACTCTTAGGGTCAGGGTGAGGCAGGTTTATGGTTAGGGTTAGCGTTAGGGTTAGGGTTAGCGTTAGTTTTGGGTTAGGTTTAGGATTAGGGTTAGGTTTAGGGTTTGGTTTAGCGTTAGTGTTAGTTTTGGGGTTAGGGTTTGGGGTTACCCCGTTAGGGTTAGGGTTACTGCTAGGGTTGGGTTTGGGGTTAGGGTTGTGGTTGAGGTTCGGGTTGCTCTTCGGTTTGGGGTTAGGAGGTTTAATGTTGGGTTTTAGGGTTAGGGTTAGGGTTAAGGTTAGGGTTAGGTTTAGTGTTAGGGGTTTCGGTTAGGGTTAGGCTTAGTGTTTGGGGTTTCTAGCTTTAGGGTTAGGGTTACTGTTGGGGTTGGGTGTGGGGTTGAGGGTCAGGGTCAGGGTCTGGTTTGGTGTTAGGGTTGGCGTTGTGGTTGCCATTAGCGTTGGGGTTGGGGTTAGTTTTGGGTTAGGGTTTGGGTTAGGGGTTAATGTTAGCGTTAGGGTTAGCGTTTAGGGGTTAGGTTTAGGGTTAGTGTTGGGGTTAGCGTTAGGGTTGGGGTTCGGGTTCGGGTTGGGGTTGGGGTTAGGGTTGGGGTTGGGGTTAGGGTTGTGACTGAGTTTGGGGTTAGGGTTGGGATTGTGGTTGGGTTTAGGGTTAGGTTTGGGGTTAGGGTTTAGGGTTGAGTTTAGGGTTAGGGTTAGGGTTAGGATTGGGGTTGGTTTAGCGTTGGGGTTGGGGTTAGGGTTAGGTTTGGTTTACAGTTAGGCTTAGGGGTTGGTGTTAGGGTTAGTTTAGGGTTAGGGTTAAGTTTAGGGTTCGGGTTAGGGACCGGTTTAGGGCTGGGGCTGGTGCTAGGGCTTAGGGGTTATGTTTAGGCTAAGCCTTGGGGTTAGGGTTAGTGTTTAGTGTTAGGGTTAGTGTTAGACTTAAGAGTAGGGTTAGGGTGAGGTGTTAGGGTTAGGGTTAGGGATAGGGTTAGGGTTAATGTGGGTTAGGGATTAGGGCTAGGGTTAGGTTTAGGGTTGGGTTTTGGGGTTGGGGTTAGGGTTAGGTTTAGGCTTAGGATTGTGTTAGGGTTATAGTTAGGGTTAGGGTTAGAGTTTGGCCCTAGGGCTAGGGTTAGGGTTTAGGGTTTAGGGTTAGGGTTAGGGTTGGTGTTGGGGTTAGGCTTAGGGTTAGGGTTAGCGTTAAGGTTGGTTTATTGTTAGGTTTAGGGTTGGGGTTGGCGTTTCCTTTAGGTTTAGGGTTAGTTTTGGGGTTTAGGATTAAGGTTAGGGGTTAGGGGTTGGGGTATGGGTTAGGCTTAGGGTTGGGGTTTGGTTTAGGTTTCTGGTTAGGGTTAGGGTTAGCGTTACTCTTGGGTTTAGGGTTTAGAAGGGTTTAGGGTTGGGGTTAGGGTTAGGGGTTAGGGTTTGGGTTGGGGTTTGGTTTAGGGTTAAGGTTTAGGGTTAGGGTTAGGATAAGGGTTACGTCTTGGGTTTAGGGTTAGGAGTTTTACTGTTAGGGTTGGGTTTGGGTTCAGGGTTAGGGGTTAGGGTTAGGGTTAGGGGTTACCGTTAGGGTTAGGGTTTCGTTTAGGGTTAGGTTTAGCGTTGGGTTTAGGGTTAAGGTTGGGGTTAGGGTTTATGGTTAGCGTTACTCTTGGGTTTAGGGTTAGAAGGGTTTTAGGTTTAGGGTTAGGGTTAGGGCTTAGGGTTAGGGTTAGTGTTGGGGTTAGGCTTAGTTAGGGTTAGGGTTTGGTTTAGGGTTTAGGGTTAGGGTTGAGGGTTTGTTGCGTTGCTCATGGGTTTGGGGGGTAGAGAGGTTTGGGGTTACAGTTGGGGTTAGGGCTTAGGGTTAGGGTTAGGTTTAGGGTTAGCGTTACTCTTAGGTTTAGGGTTAGGGGTTTGGTTTAGGGTTGGGGTTAGGGTTAGCGTTACTCTTAGGTTTAGGGTTAGAAAGGTTTAGGGTTAGGGTTAGGGTTAGGGGTTAGGTTTAGCATTAGGGTTTTGATTTAGGGTTACGTGTTAGGGTTTAGGGTTAGGCTTTAGGGTTAGGTTTAGGGTTAGGGTTACTGTTAGGGTTATGTTTAGGTTGGGTTAGGGTCAGGGTCAGAATCAGGGTTATGGTTACAGTTTAGCGTTAGGGTTACCATTAGCGTTAGGGTTAGTGTTAGGTTTGGGGTTAGGAGTTAAGGGTTCGGGTTAGGGTTAGGGATAGGGTTAGGGATTGGCGTTTTGGTTAGGGTTAGTTTTAGGGTTTGGTTTAGGGTTAGGGTTAGGGTTAGGTTTAGGTTTTGGTTTAGGGTTAGGGGTTAGGTTTAGGGTTAGCGTTACTCTTTGGTTTAGGGTTGGAAGAGGTTTAGTGTTAGGGTTAGGGATAGGGTTTAGGGTTAGGGTTAGTGTTAGGGTTAGGGTTATGTTTAGGGTTAGGGTTAGTGGGTTAGGTTTAGGGTTAGCATTACTCTTAGGTTTAGGGTTAGGTTTAGGGTTACGTTTAGGGTTAGGGTTAGGGTTAGGGTTAGGGTTAGGGTTAGTGTTTAGGGTTAGCGTTAGGGTTAGGGTTGGGTTTAGGGTTAGGGTTAGGGTTTGGGGTTTGGTTTAGGTTAGGTTGGGGTTAGGTTGGTTTTGTTGTTAGGTTAGGGTTACTGTTAGGGTTAGGGTTAGTGTTAGGGTTAGGGTTAGGGTTGGGGTTATGTTGGGGGTTAGGGTTTAGGGTTTAGGGTTGGGGTTGTTAGGGTTAGGGTTAGCTTGGGGTTAGTGTTAGTTAGTTTTGGGGTTAGGTTAGGTTTAGGGTTAGGAGTTAGGTTTAGTGTTAGGGTTAGTGTTAGGAGTTAGTTTTGGGTTAGCGATTAGGGTTTACCGTTAGGGTTAGGGTTAGGGTTAGGGTTTGGGGTTGGGGTTAGGATTGTGGTTGAGGTTCAGGGTTGGGTTCGGGTTGGGTTAGGTTTAATGTTAGTGTTGGGGTTAGGGTTAGGATTAGGTTTAGGTTTAGGGTTGGGGTTAGTGTTAGGGTTAAGGTTAGGGGTTAGGGTTAGGGTTAGTGTTAGGGGTTATCGTTAGGATTAGGGTTAGGGTTAATGTTGGGGTTGGGGTTAGGGTTGAGGTTGAGGTTAGTGTTGGGACTTGGGTTGGTGTTAGGGTTGGGATTGTGGTTGGGTTTAGGGTTGCGGTTGGGGTTAGGGTTAGGGGTTAGGGTTAGGGTTAGGGTTTGGATAGGGTTAAGGTTACTGTTAGGGTTAGGGTTGGTGTTACTCTTAGGTTTAGGGTTAGGTTTGGGGCTATGTTTAGGGTTAGGGGTTAGGGTTCGGGTTCGGGTTAGGGTTAGGGTTAGGGTTTGGTTTAGGGTTAGGGTTGGGGTTGGGGCTCCGTTACTCTTGGGTTTAGGGTTAGAAGAGGTTTAGGTTTCGGGTTGGGGTTAGGGTTAGGGTTGGGGTTGGGGTTACGGTTGGGTTAGTGTTAGGGTTAGTTTTGGGGTTTGGTTTAGGGTTAGGGTTAGGGTTAGTTTTGGGTTTGGTTTAAGGTTAGGTTTAGGGTTAGGTTTGGGGTTAGCGTTACTCTTGGGTTTAGGGTTAGAAGGTTTAGGGTTAGGGTTAGGGTTAGCATTACTCTTAGGGTTGGGTTAGGGTTGAGGGTTGGGTTAGTTAGGGTTAGGGCTTGGGATTTAGGGTTAGGTTTAGGGGTTTTGGTTAGGGATAGGGTTAGGGTTAGGTTTAGGGTTTGGTTTAGGGTTAGTTTTGGGTTAGGTTTAGGGTTGGTTGGGGTTTGGTTTAGGGTTAGGGGTTAGGGTTAGGTTTAGGGTTAGCGTTACTCTTGGGTTTAGGGTTAGTAGAGGTTTAGGGTTAGGGTTAGGGTTAGGGCTTAGGGTTAGGGTTAGTGTTAGGGTTAGGCTTAGGGTTAGGGTTTGGTTTAGGGTTAGGGTTAGGTTTAGGGTTAGCGTTTCTCTTAGTTTTAAGTTAAGAAGGGTTTAGGTTTACGGTTAGGTTTTGGGGTTAGGGGTTAGTTTTGGGGTTAGGCTTAGGGTTGGGGTGTGGTTTAGGTTTAGGGTTTGGTTAGGGTTAGGGTTAGGGTTAGCGTTAGCGTTAATCTTAGGTTTAGGTTTAGCAAGGTTTGGGGTTAGGGTTAGTGTTAGGGGTTAGGGTTAGGATGAGGGTTAGGTTTAGGGTTAGGGTTTGGTTTAGGGTTAGTGTTAGGATTAGGGTTATGGTCTAAGGTTGGCCTTAGGGTTAGGGTTACTGTTGGGGTTAGGTTTGGGGTGAGGGTCAGGGTCAGGGTTATGGTTGAGGGTTAGCGTTTAGGGTTACCATTAGTGTTAGGGTTAGCATTAGGTTTAGGGTTGGGGTTAGGTTTAGGGTTGGGATTTAGGTTTTCTGGTTGGGGTTAGGGTTAGCATTACTTTTAGCTTTAGGGTTAGAAGAGGTTTAGGGTTAGGGTTAGGGTTAGTGGTTATTGTTAGGGTTAGGGTTTGGTTAGGGTTAAGGTTAGTGTTAGGGTTAGGGTAAGGGTTACTCTTGGCTTTAGGGTTGGGTTTAGGGTTATGGTTAGGGTTAGTGGTTAGGGTTCGGGTTCGGGTTAGGGTTAGGGTTTTGTTTAGGGTTGGGGTCAGGGTTATTGGGTTAGCGTTACTCTTGGGTTTAGGGTTAGAAGTTAGGTTTAGGGTTCGGGTTAGGGGTAGGGATAGGGTTGGGGTTAGGGGTTATGGTTAGGGATAGTGTTAGGGTTAGTTTTGGGGTTTGGCTTGGGATTAGGGTTAGGGTTAGGTTTGGGGTTTGGTTTAGGGTTAGGTTTAGAGTTAGGTTTAGGATTAGCTTTACTCTTTGTTTTAGGGTCAGAAGAGGTTTAGGATTAGGGTTGGGGATAGGGCTTAGGGTTAGGGTTGGTGTTATGGTTGGGGTTATGTTTAGGGTTTGGTTTAGGGTTAGGTTTACGGTTAGGTTTGGGTTAGCGTTACTCTTAGGTTTAGGGTAAGAAGTTTTGGGTTACGATTGGGGTTAAGGGTTAGGGTTAGTGTTAGGGGTGGGTTAGGCTTGGGGTTTTAGGGTTTAGTTTGGGGTTAGGGTTAGGGTTAAGGTTGGGGTTTGGTTTAGGGTTAGGGTTAGGTTTAGTATTACTCTTAGATTTAGGGTTAGAAAAGGTTTAGGGTTAGGGTTAGGGTTAGGGCTTATGGTTAGTGTTAGTGTTCGGGTCAGGCTTAGGGTTGGGGTTTGGTTTAGGTTTAGGGTTAAGGTTAGCGTTACTCTTGGGTTTAGGTTAAGGCGGTTTGGGGTTACGGTTAGGGTTAGGGATTAGGGTTAGTGTTAGGGTTAGGCTTAGGGATAGGGTTTCGTTTAGGGTTGGGGTTTGGTTTGGGTTTAGGGTTAGGGTTAGCGTTACTCTTAGGTTTAGGGTGAGAACAGGTTTAGGGTTAGGGTTAGGGGTTAGGGGTTAGCATTAGGTTTAGTTTGGGGTTTGGTTTAGGGTTAGGGTTAGTTTAGGGTTTGGGTTTGGGGTTAGTGTTAGGGTTAGGGTTACTGCTAGGGTTAGGTTTGGGGTTAGGGTTAAGGTTAGCGTTACTCTTGGGTTTAGGGTTAGAAAGGTTTAATGTTAGGTTTAGGGTTGGGGTTGGGGTTAAGGTAAGGGTTAGGTTTAGGGTTGGGGTTTCGTTTGGGGTTAGGGTTAGTGTTTAGGTTTAGCTTTGGGGTTGGGGTTACTGTTAGGGTTAGGTGTGGGGTTGGGGTCAGGGTCAGGGTCATGGTTATGGTTAGGATTAGCGTTAAGGTTACCATTAGCGTTAGGGTTAGCGGTAGTTTTAGGGTTAGGTTTGGGGTTAGGGGTTAATGTTAGTGTTAGGGTTAGCGTTGGGGGTTAGGTTTAGGGTTAGTGTTAGGGGTTAGCGTTAGGGTTAGGGTTAGGGTTAAGGTTGGGGTTGGGGTTAGGATTGTGGTTGAGGTTAGCGTTGTGACTGGGGTTGGGGTTAGGGTTGGGATTGTGGTTGGGTTTAGGGTTGGGTTTGGGGTTAGGGTTAGGGTTGGGTTTACGGTTAGGGTTAGGGTTAGGATTGGGGTTGAAGTTAGCGTTGGGGTTGGGGTTAGGGTTAGGGTTGGGTTACAGTTAGGCTTAGGGTTGGTGTTAGGGTTAGTTTAGGGTTAGTGTTAGTTTATGGTTCTGGTTAGGGACAGGTTTAGGACTAGGGCTAGTGCTAGGGCTAGGAATTGGTCTAGGCTAAGGCTAGGGTTAGGGTTAGTGTTTAGTGTTATGGTTAGTGTTAGACTTAAGAGTAGGGATAGGGTGAGGTGTTAGGGTTAGGTTTAGGGATAGTGTTAGGGTTAATGTTAGGGTTAGGGATTAGGGCTAGGGTTAGGTTTGGGGTTAGGTTTTGGGGTTAGGGTTAGGGAAATAGTTTAGGCTTAGGATATGTGTTAGGGTTATAGTTAGGGTTAGGGTTAGAGTTAGGCCTAGGGCTGGGGTTGGGGTTAGGGTAGGGTTAGGGTAGGGTTGGTGTTGGGGTTAGGTTTAGGGTTAAGGTTAGCATTACTATTAGGTTTATTGTTGGGTTTAGGGATAGGGTTAGGGTTTAGGGTTAGTGTTAGGTTTAGGGGTTAGGATTAGAGTTAGGGTTAGGGTTGGGGTATGGGTTAGGATTAGGGTTGGGGATAGGTTGGGGTTAGGGTTAGGGATTAGCGTTACTCTTGGGTTTAGGGTTAGAAGAGTTTTGGGGTTAGGGTTGGGGTTAGGGTTAGGGTTAGGGGTTGGGTTGGTTGGGGTTAGGGGTTACTGTTAGGGTTGGGGTTTGGGTTAGTGTTAGGTTTAGGGTTAGGTTCAGCGTTTGGTTTAGTGTTAGGGTTAGGGTTAGGTTTATGGTTAGCGTTACTCTTGGGTTTAGGGTTAGAAGAGGTTTAGGTTTGGGGTTAGGGTTGGGGCTTGGGGTTAGGGTTAGTGTTAGGGTTAGGCTTAGGGTTGGGGTTTGGTTTAGGGTTAGGATTAGGGTTGGGGTTAGCGTTGCTCTTAGGTTTAGGTTAAGAAGAGGTTTAGCGTTACGGCTGGGGTTGGGGTTGGGGTTGGGGTTAGGGTTGGGGTTAGCGTTACTCTTAGGTTTAGGGTTAGAAAGGTTTAGGGTTAGGGTTAGGGTTAGGGTTAGCGTTACTCTTAGGTTTAGGGTTAGAAAAGTTTAGGGTTACGGTTAGGGTTAGGGGTTAGGTTTTAGGGTTAGGGTTTGGTTTAGGGTTAGTGTTAGGATTAGGGTTAGGGTTTAGGGTTAGCGTTAGGGTTAGGGTTACTGTTAGGGTTATGTTTAGGGTTAGGGTCATGGTCAGAATCAGGGTTATGGTTAGGGTTAGCGTTAGGGTTACCAGTAGCGTTAGGGTTAGTGTTAGGTTTAGGGTTAGAAGAGGTTTAGGGTTGGGGTTAGTGTTAGGGATAGGGTTAGGGATAGGGGTTTTGGTTAGCGTTAGTTTTGGGGTTTGGTTTAGGGTTAGGGTTAGAGTTAGGTTTAAGGTTTGGTTTAGGGTTAGGGTTAGGGTTAGGTTTAGGGTTAGCGTTACTCTTTGGTTTAGGGTTGGAAGGGTTTAGTGTTAGGGTTAGGGATAGGGTTTAGGGTTAGGGTTAGTGTTAGGGTTAGGGTTATGTTTAGGGTTAGGTTTAGGGTTAGGGTTGGGGTTAGATTTAGGTTAGCGTTACTCTTAGGTTTAGGGTAAGAAGAGGTTTGGGTTACGTTTGGGGTTAGGGGTTAGGGTTAGTGTTAGGGTTAGGCTTAGGGTTAGGGTTTGGTTTACGTTTAGGGTTAGGTTTGGGTTTTGGTTTAGGGTTGGGGTTAGGGTTTACGTTAGTTTTGGGGTTAGGGTTACTGTTGCGGTTAGGTTTAGGGTTGGGGTCAGGGTCAGGGTGAGGGTTATGGTTAGGGTTAGCGTTAGGGTTAGCATTAGCATTAGGGTTAGCTTTAGTTTTAGGGTGAGGTTTAGGGTTAGGGGTTAGGTTTAGTGTTGGGGTGAGCGTTAGAGGTTAGTTTTATGTTTAGTGTTAGGGGTTAGCGTTAGAGTTAGGGTTAGGGTTAGGGTTGGGGTTGGGGTTAGGATTGTGGTTGAGGTTAGGGTTGGGACTGGATTTGGGGTGAGGGTTGGGATTATGGTTGGGTTTAGGTTTGGGTTTGGGGTTAGGGTTAGGGTTGAGGTTACGTTTAGGGTTAGGGTTAGGATTGGGTTTGAAGTTAGGTTGGGGTTGGGGTTAGGGTTAGTGTTGGGTTACAGTTAGGGTTAGGGTTGGTGTCAGGGTTAGTTTAGCGTTAGTGTTAAGTTTATGGTTCTGGTTAGGGATAGGTTTGGGACTAGGGCTAGTGCTAGGGCTAGGGATTGGACTAGAGCTAGGGCTAGGGTTAGGGTTAGTGTTTAGTGCTATGGTTAGTGTTAGAGTTAAGAGTAGGGATAGGGTGAGGGGTTAGGGTTATGTTTAGGGATAGTGTTAGGGTTAAGTTTAGGGTTAGGGATTAGGGTTAGGATTAGGTTTGGGGGTTAGGGTTAGGGAAAGAGTTTGGGCTTAGGATATGTGTTAGGGTTATAGTTAGGGTTAGGGTTAGATTTAGGCCTAGGTCTGGGGTTAGGGTTAGGGTAGGTTTAGGGTAGGGTTGATGTTGGGGTTAGGTTTAGGGTTAAGGTTAGCATTACTATTATGTTTATTGTTAGGTTTAGGGTTAGGTTTAGGGTTTAGGGTTAGGGTTAGGGTTAGGGGTTAGGATTAGGGTTAGGATTAGGGTTGGGGAGGGGTTAGGTTTAGGGTTGGGGTAGGGGTTAGGGTTAAGGTTGTGGATAGGTTTAGCGTTAGGGTTAGGGTTAGCGTTACTCTTGGGTTTAGGGTTAGAAGAGGTTTAGGGTTAGGGTTAGGGTTAGGGGTTTAGGGTTGGGGTTACGGTTTGGTTTAGGGTTAAGGATAGGGTTAGGGTTAGGGTAGTGTTACTCTTGGGTTTAGGGTTAGAAGATGTTTAGGGTTAGGGTTGGGGTTAGGGTTAGAGTTTGGGGTTAGGGTTAGGGTTAGGGGTTAGTGTTAGTGTTAGGGTTTGTTTGAGGGTTAGTGTTAGGGTTAGGTTTGGGGTTTGGTTTAGGGTTAGGGTTAGGGTTAGGTTTAGGGTTAGCGATACTCTTAGGTTTGGGGTTAGAAGAGGTTTAGGGTTACGGTTGGGGTTGGTGCCTGGGGTTAGGCTTAGTGTTAGGGTTAGGCTTTGGGTCAGGGTTTTGGTTTAGGGTTAGGGTTAGGGTTAGGGTTAGCGTTACTCTTAGGTTTAGGGTTAGAAGAGGTTTAGGGTTACGGTTGGGGTTAGGGGTTAGGGTTAGTCTTAGGTTTAGGCTTAGGGTTAGGGTTTGGTTTAGGGTTAGGGTTAGGGTTAGGGTTAGGGTTAGGGTTAGGGTTAGGGTTAGGGTTGGGGTTAGGGTTAGGGTTAGCGTTAGCGTTACTCTTAGGTTTAGGGTTAGAACAGGTTTAGGGTTGGGGTTAGGTTTAGGGCTTGGGCTTAGGGTGAGGGTTGGGTTTAGGGTTAGGGTTTGTTTTAGGGTTAGTGTTGGGATTTGGGTTGAGTTTAAGGTTAGCGTTAGGGTTAGGGTTACTGTTAGGGTTAGGTTTGGGGTTAGGCTCAGGGTCAGGGTTTATGGCTAGGGTTTGCATTAGGGTTACCATTAGCGTTAGGGTTAGCGTCAGGTTTGGGGTTGGGTTTATGTTTAGTGGTTATGGTTAGTGTTAGGGTTAGGGTTAGGGGTTAGGGTTAGTGTTAGGGGTTAGCGTTAGGGTTAGGTTTAGGGTGAGGGTTGGGGTTGGGGTTTGGGTTGGGGTTGAGGTTGAGGTTAGGGTTTGGTACTGGGGTTGCGGTTGGGGTTGGGATTGTGGTTGGGTTTAGGGTTTGGTTTGGGGTTAGGCTGAGGGTTGGGGTTAGGGTTAGGGTTAGGATTGGGGTTGAAGTTAGCGTTGGGGTTGGTGTTAGGGTTAGTGTTGGGTTACAGTTAGTGTTACGGTTGGTGTAGGGTTAGTTTAGGGTTAGAGTTAAATTTATAGTTTGGGTTAGGATAGGTTTAGGACTAGGGCTAATGTTAGGGCTAGGGATTGGGCTGGGGCTAGGGCTAGGTTTAGGGTTAGTGTTTAGGGTTATATTAGGGTTAGAGTTAAGAGTAGGGATAGGGTGAGGGGTTAGGGTTTAGGGTTAGGGACAGTGTTAGGGTTAAGGTTAGGGTTAGGGATTAGGGTTAGGGTTAGGGTTAGTTTTGGGGGTTGGGGTTAGGGAAAGAGTTTAGGCTTAGGATATGTGTTAGGGTTAAAGGTAGGGGTAGGGTTTAGAGTTAGGCCTAGGGCTCAGTTAGGGTTAGGGTAGGGTTAGGGTAGGGTTGGTGTTGGGGTTGGGTTTGGGGGTTAAGGTTAGCATTACTATTAGGTGTATTGTTAGGTTTAGGGTTAGGTTTGGGGTTTAGGGTTAGGTTAGGGTTAGGGTTAGGGTTTAGGATTAGGGTTAGGGTTAGGGTTGGGGTAGGGGTTAGGTTTAGGGTTGGGGTTGGGGTCAGGGTTAGGTTTGGGGTTAGGTTTACGCTTACGGTTGGGGTTAGCGTTACTCTTGGGTTTAGGGTAAGAAGAGGTTTAGGGTTAGGGTTAGGGTTAGGGTTTGGTTTAGGTTCAGGTTAGGGTTAGGGAAGGGTAAGTGTTACTCTTAGGTTTGCGGTTAGGTTTAGGGTTATGGTTAGGGTTAGGGGTTAGGATTAGGGTTAGGGTTTGGTTTAGGGGTTGGGGTTAGGGTTAGCGTTACTCTTGGTTTACGGTTAGAAGAGTTTTAGGGTTCGGGTTGGGGTTAGGGATAAGGTTAGGGTTAGGGGTTTTGGTTAGGGATAGTGCTAGGGTTAGTTTTCGGGTTTGGTTTAGGGTTAGGTTTAGGGTTTGGTTTAGGGTTAGGGTTAGGGTTAGGTTTAGGGTTAGCGTTACTCTTAGGTTTAGGTTAAGAAGAGGTTTAGGGTCTGTTGCGGTTAGGGGTTAGGGTTATTTTAGGGTTAGGCTTAGGCTTAGGGTTGGGTTTAGGGTTAGGGTTAGGGTTAGGGTTAGGGTTAGCGTTACTCTTAGGTTTAGGGTTAGAAGGTTAGTGTTAGGGTTAGGGTTAGGGTTTAGGGTTAGGGTTAGGTTTTGGCTAGGGTTAAGGTTAGGGTTAGGGTTAGGGTAAGTGTTACTCTTAGGTTTAGGGTTAGGGTTAGGGTTATGGTTAGAGTTAGGTGTTATGGTTAGGTGTTATGGTTAGGCTTAGGGTTTGGTTTAGGGTTAGGGTTAGGGTTAGGGTTAGCGTTACTCTTAGGTTTAGGGTTGGGTTTGGGTTCAGGTTGGGCTAGGGATAGGGTTAGGTTTGGGGTTTTGGTTAGGGTGTGTTAGGGTTAGTTTTGGGTTTGGTTTACGGTTAGGGTTGGGGTTCGGTTTAGGGTTTGGTTTAGGGTTAGGGTTAGGGTTAGGTTTAGGGTTAGTGGTTAGGGTTATTGTTAGGGTTAGGGTTAGGGGTTAGGGTTAGTGTTAGGGGTTAGCGTTAGCGTTAGGTTTAGGGTTAAGGTTGGGGTTGGGGTTAGGGTTGGGTTGAGGTTAGGTTGGCACTGTGGTTGGGGTGAGGGTTGGGGTTGGGTTGGGGTTGGGATTGTGGTTGGGTTTAGGGTTGGGTTTGGGGGTTAGGCTAGTGTTGGGGTTAGGGTTAGGTTTGGGATTGGGGTTGAAGTTAGCGTTGGGGTTGGGGTTAGGGTTAGTGTTGGGTTACAGTTAGGGTTAGGGTTGGTGTTAGGGTTAGTTTAGGGTTAGTGTTAAGTTTATGGTTCGGGTTAGGGATAGGTTTAGGACTAGGGCTAATGCTAGGGCTAGGGATTGGGCTAGGGCTAGGGCTAGGGTTAGGGTTAGGGTTAGTGTTTAGTGTTATGTTTGGGGTTAGAGTTAATAGTAGGGATAGGGTGAGGGTTAGGGTTAGGGTTAGGGATAGTGTTAGGGTTAAGGTTAGGGTTAGGGTTAGGGTTAGGTTTTGGGGTTAGGTTTAGGGAAGAGTTTAGGCTTAGGGTTGGGGTTAGGGTTAAAGTTAGGGTTGGGGTTAGGGTTAGGCCTAGGGCTAGGGTTAGGGTTAGTGTTAGGGTTAGGGTTAGGTTTGGTGTTTGGGTTAGGTTTAGGGTTAAGGTTAGCATTACTATTAGGTTTATTGTTAGGTTTAGGGTTAGGTTTGGGGTTTAGTGTTAGGGTTAGGGTTAGGAGTTAGGATTAGGTTTAGGGTTAGGGTTGGGGTAGGTGTTAGGGTTAGGGTTGGGGTTAGGGTTAGGGTTAAGGTTGGGGTTAGGTTTAGGGTTAGGGTTAGTGTTAGCGTTACTCTTAGGTTTAGGGTTAGGGCTTTAGGGTTAGGGTTAGGGTTGGGGTTGGTGGGTTGGTGGTTGGGTTGGTTGGGTTGTTGGGTTTTTTGGTTTGGGGGGTTGGGTTGGTTGGTTGGGGTTGGGTTGGTGTTTATGTTAGGGTTGGGTTTGGGTTGGGTTGGGTTGGGTTGGGTTGTTGGGTTGGTTGGGTTGGTGGTGGGTTGGGGTTAGGGTAGGGCTAGGGTTTGGGGTGTTGGTTAGGGATAGTGTTAGGGTTAATTTTAGGGTTTGGTTTAGGGTTAGGGTTGGGGTTAGGGTTTGGGGTTAGTGTTAGGATTTAGGTTTAGGTTTAGGGTTATGGTTGGGGTTAGGGTTAGGGTTAGGGTTAGGTTTAGGGTTAGGTTTCATTTAGGGTTAGGGTTAGGGTTAGTGTTTAGGGTTAGCTTTAGGGTTAGGGTTACAGTTAGGGTTAGGTTTAGGGTTAGTGTCAGGGTTCAGTCAGGGTTATGGTTAGGGTTAGGTTAGGGTTACCATTAGCGTTAGGGTTAGCGTTAGTTTTAGGGTTATGTTTAGGGTTAGGGGTTAGGGTTAGTGTTAGGGTTAGCGTTAGGTGTTAGGTTGAGGGTTAGTGTTAGGGGTTAGCGTTAGGGTTAGGGTTGGGGTTCGGTTTGGGGTTGGGGTTAGGGTTGTGGTTGAGGTTAGGGTTGGGACTGGGGTTGGGGTTAGGGTTGGGATTGTGGTTGGGTTTAGGGTTGGGTTTCGGGTTAGGGTTAGGGTTGGGGTTACGGTTAGGGTTAGGGTTAGGATTGGGTTTGAAATTAGCGTTGGGTTTGGGGTTAGGGTTAGTGTTGGGTTACAGTTAGGGTTAGGGTTGGTCTTAGGGTTAGTTTAGGGTTAGTGTTAAATTTATGGTTCAACGTTAGGGATAGGTTTAGGACTAGGGCTAGTGCTAGGGCTAGGGATTGGACTAGGGCTAGTGCTGGGTTAGGGTTAGTGTTTAGTGTTATGGTTAGTGTTAGGGTTAAGAGTAGGGATAGGGTGAGGGGTTAGTGTTAGCGTTAGGGATAGTGTTAGGGTTAAGGTTAGGGTTGGGGATTAGGGTTAGGGTTAGGGTTAGGGTTGGGGGTTAGGGTTAGTGTTGGGGTTTGGGTTATAGTTAGGGTTGCGGTTAGGGTTAGGGTCAGGGTTAGTGTTAGGATTTAGGGTTATTGTATTGTTAGGGTTAGGTTTAGGGTTAGTGTTAGGTTTTTAGGTTTAGGGTTAGTGTTAGGGTTAGTGTTAGGGCTTAGGATTAGGGTTAGGGCTAGTGTTGGGGTTAAGGTTACGGTTAATATTAGGGTTAGGGTTAGGGTTTAGTTTAGTGTTAGGGTTAGGGTTAGTGTTACTCTTAGGGTTTGGGTTAGGGTTTAGGTTTAGGGTTAGGGTTAGGGTTTGGGTTTAGGGGTTAGGGTTAGGGTTAGGGTTAGGCTTAGGGTTAGGTTTGAGTTAGGGTTATGGTAAGTGTAGGTTAGGGTTAGGATTAGGGTTACAGTTAGGGGTAAGGGTTAAGATTAGGGTTTGGGGTAGTTTTGGGTTGGTTGGGGTCAGGGTTAAGGTCAGTTCTATGGTTGGGTTAGGTTTTATATAGGGTTAAAGTTAGGGTTAGTGTTAGTGTTAGGGTTAGGGCTAGAGAAAGGGTTAGGGCTTTGGGCTAGGGCTAGGGTTAGGGTTAGGTTATGGTTGAGGTTTAAGGCAAGGGTTAGGGTTAGGTTTAGGGTTTAAGGTTAAATTTGGGGTTGGCGTGAGTGTTAGGGTCAGGGTTTGGATAAGTTTGGGGTTACGGTTAGGATTTAGAGTTTAGGGGGTAGGGTTATGGTTAGGGTTAGTGCTAGGGTTAGGTCTGGGGCTTAGGGCTTAGAGATAGTGCTTGGCTTACGGTTAGGGTTAGGGTTAGGGTTGGGTGAGGTTTAGGGTTAGCGTTAGGGGTAGGTTTAGGGTTGGGTTTGGGTTAAGGTTAGGGGTAGGTTAAGGGTGGTGGGTTAGGTTTAGGGTTGGGTTAGGTTTAGTCTTAGGGGTAGGGTTAAAGGTTTTAGGGTTAGGGTTAGGGTTAGGGTTAGGGTTAGGGTTAGGGTTGGTTAGGGTTAGGTTAGGGTTAGGGGGTTAGGGTTAGGGTTGGGGTTGGGGTTGGGGTTGGGGTTAGGTTTGGTTGAGGTTAGGGTTGGGACTGGGGTTGGGGTTAGGGTTGGGATTGTGGTTGGGTTTAGGGTTGGGGTTGGGTTAGGTTTAGGGTTGGGGTTAGGGTTAGGGTTAGGGTTAGGTTGGGGTTGATATTAGCGTTGGGGTTCGGTTAGGGTTAGTGTTGGGTTACGTTAGGGGTAAGGTTGGTCTTAGGGTTAGTTTAGGGTTAGGGTTAAGTTTATGGTTCAGCGTTAGGGTTAGGTTTAGGACTAGGGCTTAGGGCTAGTTTAGGGTTAGGGTTAGTGTTTAGTGTTATGGTTGGGGTTAGGGTTAGCGTTGGGATAGAGTTAGGGTTAGGGTTAGGTTTAGGGTTAGTGTTAGGGTTAGGGTTAGGGTTAGGGTTGAGGGTTAGGGTTAGGGTTAGGTTTTGGGGTTAGGGTTAGGGAGGGTTAGGCTTAGGGTGGTTAGGGTTAGCGTTAAGGTTAGCGTTAGCGTTAGGCCTAGGCCTGGGGTTTAGGGTTAGGGTGGGGTTAGGGTAGGGTTGGTGTTGGGGTTAGGTTTAGGGGTAAGGGTTAGCATTACTTTAGCTTTAGGGTTAGGTTTAGGGTTAGGTTTAGGGTTTAGGGTTAGGGTTAGTGTTAGGGGTTAGGGTTAGGGTTAGGGTTAGGGTTAGTGTTGGGGTTAGGGTTAGGGTTAGGGTTAGGGTTTGGGTTAGGGGGTTAGGGTTAGTGTTCGGTTTATGGGTTAGGGTTAGGGTTTAGTTTACGGTTTGGTTGGTTAAGGTTAGGGTTAGGGTTAGGGTTAGGGTTACTCTTAGGTTTAGGGTTAGAAAGGGTTTAGCTTTAGGGTTAGGTTTAGGGTTAGCGTTGGGGTTAGGGTTAGGGTTAGGGGTTAGGTTTAGGTTACGTTTTGGGTTAGGGTTAGGGTTAGGGTGCGTTACTCTTGGTTTAGGGTTAGAAGGGTTTAGGGTTAGGGTTAGGGTTAGGGTTAGGGGCGTTTTGGTTAGGGATGGTTGGGGTTAGGTTTAGGGTTTAGGTTAGCGTTACTTTAGGTTTTGGTTTAGGGTTAGGGTTGGGTTTAGGGTTAGCGTTACTCTTAGGTTTAGGGTTAGGGGTTTAGGGTTAGGGTTAGGGGTTAGGTTGGGGTTAGTGTTAGGGTTAGGGTTTGGTTTAGGGTTAGGGTTAGGGTTAGGGTTAGGGTTAGCGTTACTCTTAGGTTTAGGGTTAGAAGAGGTTTCGGGTTAGGGTTACGGTTAGGGTTAGGGGTTTTGGTTAGGGTTAGGGTTAGGGGTTAGGGTTGGGGTTTGGGTTAGCATTACTCTTAAGTTTAGGGTTAGAAGAAGTTTAGGTTTAGGGTTAGCGTTAGGGTTTTGTTTAGGGTTAGGGTTTTGAGGTTAGGGTTAGTGTTGGGGTTAGGTTTCAGGGTTAGGTTTAGGGTTAGGGGTTAGGGTTGGGGTTTAGGGTTAGGGTTAGGGTTGGGGTTAGGGTTAGCGTTGGGTTTTGGGTTTAGTTAGGATTATGGTTAGGTTTAGGGTCAGGGTTAGGGTTAGGATTTAGGGTTAGGGTTTGGTTAGGGTTAGGTTTAGGGTTAGGGTTAGGGTTTGGTTTTAGGGTTAGGGTTAGTGTTAGGTTTAGGGTTAGCGTTAGGCTTAGGGCTAGGTTTAGGGTTAGGGTTAGGTTAGGGTTAGGGTTAGGGTTAGGGTTAGGGTTAGGTTTAGGGGTTTGGGTTAGGGTTGGGTTGGGTTTGGGTTGGGGTTTGATTTAGGTTTAGGGTTAGGGGTTAGGGTTAGCATTACTCTTAGGTTTAGGGTTAGGGTTAGGTTTTAGGGTTACGGTTAGGGTTAGGGGTTAGGGTTAGTGTTAGGGTTAGGCTTAGGTTTAGGTTAGGGTTTGGTTTAGGTTTGGGGTTTGGTTTAGGTTTTTGTTAGGTTAGATTAGGGTTAGTGTTACTGTTTTGGTTTAGGGCTAGAGATTAGGATTTAGGGCTAGGCTTAGGGGTTAGGGTTAGGTTATGTTTATGGGTTTTTGGTTTATGTTTGTTAGGTTAGGGTTAGGGTTTAGGGTTAGCTTAGGGTTAACGTTAGGGTTGGGTTTGGGGTTGGGGTGAGTGTTAGGGTCAGGGTTTGGTTAGGGTTAGGGTTAGGTTTAGGGTTAGCGTTAGGGTTAGGGTTAGGGGTTAGGGTTAGGTTTAGGTTTGGGGTTGGGTTAGGAGTTAGTGTAAGGTTTGGGGTTCGGGTTAGGGTTAGCGTTGGTGTTAGGGTTTCGGTTGGGGTTGGGGGTTAGGGTTAGGGTTGGGGTTAGGGTTGGTGTTAGGGTTAGGGTTAGGTTTGGGGTTAGGGTTTGGGTTAGGGTTGGTATTAGGGTTAGGGTTTAGGGTTTGGTTTAGGGTTAGGGTTAGCGTTACTCTTTGGCTTAGGGTTTGGGTTTGGATTAGGGTTAGGGATAGGGTTAGGGTTACGGTTTTGGTTTAGTGTTAGTGTTACGGTTTGGGTTAGGGTTAGGGTTAGGGGTTAGGATTAGGGTTAGGGGTTAGGGTTAGGGTTAGGTTTATTGGGTATAGGGTTAGGGTTAGAAGGGTTTTGGTTAGGGTTAGGTTTAGGTGTTAGGGTTAGCTCTTAGCGTGAGGTTTTGGTTAGGGTTTAGGGTTTGCGTTAGGGTTAGGGGTTCGGGTTAGCGTTAGGGTTAGGATTAGTTATTAGGGTTAGGGTCAGGGTCTGGGTCAGGATCTGGGTCAGGGTCCGGGTCAGGGTTTATGGTTAGGGTTAGCGTTAGTGTTAGCATTAGCGTTTAGGGTTAGCGTTAGGGTTGGGTTTGGGGTTAGTGTTAGGGTTAGGGTTAGGGTTAGGGTTAGACTTACGGGTTATAGTTAGGGATAGTGTTATGTTTGGGGTTGGGGGTTAGTGTTGGGCTTGGGGTTAGGGTTTGGATTGGGGTTTGGGGTTAGTGTTGGGGATGGGTTTGGGGTTGGGGTTAGGGTTAGGGTTAGGGGTTAGGGTTAGGGTTAGCGTTACTCTTAGGATTAGGGATTAGAAGAGGTTTGGGGTTAGGGTTGGTTTAGGTTTAGGGTTAGGATTAGGGTTGGCGTTACTCTTAGGTTTAGGGTTAGAAGAGTTTTAGGGTTAGGGTTTGGGGTTAGGGTTTGGTTTAGGGGTTGGGTTAGGGTTTGGGGTTAGGGTTTAGGGTTAGGGTTACGGTTGAGGTTAGTGTTAGGACTAGGGTTATTGTTAGGTTTTAGGGTTAGCATTAGGGTTAAAGTTAGGATTAGGATCATAGTCAGGGTCAGGGTTTAGTGTTAATGTTAGGTTTAGGGTTAGTGTTAGGGTTAGCATTAGCGTTAGGGTTAGTGGTTAGGGTTAGGGGTTAGGGTTAGGGTTAGGGTTAGGGATTAGGTTTAGGGTTAGGGTTAGGGTTAGGTTTGGGGTTGGGGTTAGGTTTGAATTTAGGATTAGGGGTGTGATTGGGGTTGGGGTTGCGGTTGGGATTGCGGTTGGGTTTAGGTTTGGGATTGGGGTTAGGGTTAGGGTTGGGGTTGGGTTAGGGTTAGGGCTGGGGTTATGGTTATGTTTAGGGTTGGTGTTAGGGTTAGGTTTAGGTAGTTAGGGTTAGGGTTAGGGTTAGGGTTTAGGGTTTAGGTTTAGGGTTAGGGTTAGTTAGTGTTAGGGTTAGGGTTAGGGGTTGGGTTAGGGTTTTGGGGTTAGTGTTAGGGTTAGGGTTAAGTTTAGGGGTTAGTGTTAGTGATAGAGTTAGTGTTAAGGTTAGGGTTAGGGATTAGGGTTAGGTTTGGGGTTGGGTTTTGGGTTAGGGGTAGGGAAAAAGTTTAGGCTTAGATTATGTGTTAGGGTTAAAGTTAGGGTTAGGTTTAGAGTTAGGCCTAGGGCTGGGTTAGGGTTAGTTTCGGAATAGGGTAGGGTTTGCATGGGGTTAGGTTAATGGTTAAGGTTAGCATTACTATTAGGTTTATTGTTAGGGTTAGGGTTAGGGTTGGTGTTGGGTTATGGTTAGGGTTACCGTTACTCTTGGGTTTGGGGTTAGAAGAGGTTTGGGGTTGGGGTTAGGGTTAGGGTTAGGGGTTAGGGTTGAGGTTAGGGTTAGGGTTTTGTTTAGCTAAGGGTGAGGTTTAGGGTTCGGTTTAGCGTTATTCTTGGGTTTAGAGTTAGAAGAATTTGACGGTTATGGTTATGGTTAGGGGTTAGGGTTAGGGTTAGTTTTAGGGTTACGGTTTGGTTTAGGGTTAGGATTAGGTTTAGGGGTTAGGATTACGGTGAGGGTTAGGGTTGGGGTAGGGGTTAGGGTTAGGGTTGGGGTTAGGGTTAGGGTTAGGGTTGGGGTTAGCATTACTCTTACGTTTAGTGTTAGAAGAGGTTTAGGGTTAGGGGTTAGGTTTAGGGTTAGGGTTAGTGTTAGGGTTAGGGTTAGCATTACTCTTAGGTTTAGGGTTAAAAGAGTTTGAGGGTTAGGGTTTAGGGTTAAGGTTAGAGTTAGGGTTAGGGTTATGTTTAGGTTTAGATTTAGGGCTGGGATTGGCGTTAGGGTTAGTGTTAGCATTACTCTTGGGTTTAGGGTCAGAAGAGTTTTAGGTTAAGAATTTCGTTTAGGGATAGGGTTAGGGTTAGTTTTAGATTTAGGGCTTTGATTGGTGTTAGAGTTAGGTTTAGGGAAAAACTTAGGCTTTGGATATGTGTTAGGGTTAAAGTTAGGGTTAAGGTTAGAGTTAGGTCTAGGGCTAGGGTTAGGGTTAGGTTTGGGTTAGGGTAAGGTTGGCGTTGGGGTTAGGTTTAGCATAACGTTTGGGGGGTTGTGGTTTGGGTAGGGTTAGGGTTAGGGTTAGGGGTTAGGATAAGGGATAGGGTAAAGGTTTTAGTAGAGGTTATGGTTAGGGTTGGGGTTAGGGTTAGGGTTAGGCTTAGGGTTAGGGTTGGGTTTAAGGTTAGGGTTAGGTTTGGGGTTAGGGTTAGGGTTAGCATTGGGGTTAGGGTTAGGGTTAGGGTTGGTGTTAGGATTAGGGTTAGGGTTAGCATTGTGGTTAGGGTTCGGGTTGGATTTGGGGTTAGGTTTATGGTTGGGGTTAGGGTTAGAGTTGGTGTTAGGGTTAGGTTTGGGTTAGGGTTGGGGTTAGGTTTAGCGTTACTCTTAGGTTTAGGGTTAGAAGATGTTTAGAGTTAGGGTTAGGGTTATGTTAGGGTTAGGGTTATGTTTAGGGGTTATGTTAGGGTTAGGGTTAGTGTTAGGGTTGGGGTTAGGGTTAGGGTTGGGTTGGGGGTTGGGTTTGGGGTTGGGGTGGGATTAGGGTAAGGGTTGGGGTTAGGGTTGGGGTTGGGGTTGGTGTTAAGGTTAGGGTTAGGGATAGGGTTAGGTTTAGGTATTAGAGTTAGGGTTAGTGTTAAGTTTTAGGGTTAGGGTTATGGTTTGGGTTAAGTTAGTGTTAGGGTTGGGTGTTGGGGTTAGGGGTAGGGTTAGCATTAGCTTTACTCTTAAGTTTAGGGTTAGAAGAGGTTTAGGGTTAGTGTTTGGGTTAGGTTTAGGTGTTAGGGTTTAGGATTACGGTTAGGGTTTAGGGTTAGCATTAGGGTTAGGGTTAGGTTTAGGGTTAGTGGTTAGAGTTAGGGATAGGGTTAGGGTTAGGTTTAGGGGTTAGTCTTAGTTTTAGGGCTAGGGTTGAGGTTGGGGTTAGTGTTGAGACTGGGGTGGGGATTGTGGTTGGGTTTAGGGTTGGGATTGGGGTTAAGTTTAGGTTTGGAGTTAGGGTTAGAGCTGGATTAGGGTTGAGGTTAGGATTAGGGTTAGGGTTAGGGTTAGGGCTAGTGTTTGGGGTTATGGTTAAAGAAAGAGTTTACTCTTAGGATATGTGTTAGGGTTAAAGTTAGGGTTAAGGTTAGAGTTAGACCAAGGGCTATGGTTAGGGTTAGGGTTAGGGGTTAGGGTTAGGGTAAGCATTACTCTTAGGTTTAGAGTTAGAAGAGGTTTAGGGTTAGGGTTAGGGTTGGGGTTGGGGTTAGCGTTACTCTTATGTTTAGAGGAGGAAGAGGTTTGGGGTTAGGGTTAGGGTTAGATTTAGGCTTAGGGATTTGTTTAGGTTTATGGTTAGTGTTCGGGGTAAGGTTGGGGTTTGGTTTGGGGTTAGTGTTAGGATTAGGGTTAGGATTAGCGTTACTCTTAGGTTTAGGTTTATAAGAGGTTTAGGATTAGGGTTAGGGGTTAGTGTTAGGGTTAGGGCTAGGGTGAGGTTTAGGGTTAGGGTTTGACTTAGGGTTAGGTTTCGGGGTTTTGATTAGGTTAGGGTTAGGGTTAGGGTTTAGGGTTAGGGTTACGGTTAGGGTTAGTGTTAGGTCTAGGGTTATTGTTAGGTTTTAGGGTTAGCGTTAGGATTAAGGTTAGGTTTAAGATCAGAGTCAGGGTCAGGGTTTAGTGTTAGGGTTAGGGTTAGGGTTAGTGTTAGAGTTAGCATTAGCGTTAGGGTTAGCGTTAGGGTAAGTGGTTAGAGTTAGGGGTTAGGGTTAGGGTTAGGGATTAGGTTTAGGGTTAGGGTTAGGGTTAGGTTTGGGGTTGGGGTTAGGTTTGAGTTAGGATTAGGTTTGTGATTGGGGTTGGGGTTGCGGTTGGGATTGTGGTTGGGTTTAGGGTTGGGATTGGGGTTAGGGTTAGGGTTGGGGTTGGTGTTAGGGGTTAGGCCTGGGGTTATGGTTATGTTTAGGGTTGGTGTTAGGGTTAGGTTTAGGGTTAGGTTGGGTTAGGGGTTAGGTTTAGGGTTAGGGTTAGGGTTAGGTTAGTGTTAGGGTTAGGGTTAGGGGTTGGGTTATTGGTTTGGGTTAGTGTTAGGGTTAGGGTTAAGGTTAGGGGTTAGTGTTAGTGATAGAGTTAGTGTTAAGGTTAAGGGATTAGGGTTAGGTTTAGCGTTGGGTTTTGGGTTAGGCGTAGGGAAAAAGTTTAGGCTTAGATTATGTGTTAGGGTTAAAGTTGGGGTTAGGTTTAGAGTTAGGCCTAGGGCTAGGGTTAGGGTTAATTTAGGAATAGGGTAGGGTTTGCGGTGGGGTTAGGTTAATGGTTAAGGTTAGCATAAATATTAGGTTTATTGTTAGGGTTAGGGTTAGGGTTAGTGTTGGGTTATGGTTGGGGTTACCGTTACTCTTAGGTGTAGGGTTAGAAGAGGTTTAGGGTTAGGGTTAGGGGTTAGGGTTAAGGTTAGGGTTAGGGTTTTGTTTAGCTTAGGGTAAGGTTTAGGGTTCGGTTTAGCGTTATTCTTAGGTTTAGAGTTAGAAGAATTTGACGGTTATGGTTATGGTTAGGGGTTAGGGTTAGGGTTAGTTTTAGGGTTAGGGTTTGGTTTAGGGTTAGGATTAGGTTTAGGGGTTAGGATTACGGTAAGGGTTAGGGTTGGGGTAGGGGTTAGGGTTAGGGTTGGGGTTAGGGTTAGGGTTAGGGTTGGGGTTAGCATTACTCTTACGTTTAGTGTTAGAAGAGGTTTAGGGTTAGGGTTAGGTTTAGGGTTAGGTTTAGGATATAGGGTTATTGTAGGTTTAGGGTTATGGTTAGGGTTAGTGTTAGGTTTTAGGGTCTAGGATTAGAGTTATGGTTAGTGTTAGTGCTAGGGATAGGGTTAGGGCTATGGTTAGAGTTAGTGTTAGGGTTAATATTAGGGTTAGGGTTAGGTTTAGTTTAGTGTTAGGGTTAAGGTTAGTGTTACTCTTGGGGTTTGGGTTGGGGTTAGGGTTAGGTTTTGGGGTTAGGATTAGGATTAGGATTAGGGTTAAGATTAGGGTAAAGCTAGGGCTTGGGTTGAGGCTTAGGGTGAGGGTTGGGTTAGGATTAGGTGTAAATTTGGTTGTGGGGTTAGGATTAGGGTTACGATTAGGGGTAAGGGTTAGGATTAGGGTTAGGAGTAGTTGTATGAGAATGGGTTGGGGTCAGGGTTAAGGTTAGTTCTATGGTTGGGTTAGGTTTTTGTTAGGGTTAGAATTAGGGTTAGTGTTAGTGTTAGGGTTAGGGCTAGAGATACGGTTAGGGCTAGGAAACGGCTAGGGTTAAGGTTATGGTTATGGTTATGGTTAAGGTTTAATGCAAGGGTTGGAATTAGGGTTAGGGTTTAGGGTTAAAGTTAGGGGTTGGGGTGAGTGTTAGGGTCAGGGTTTGGATAACGTTAGGGTTAGGGTTAGGTTTAGGATTTAGAGTTTAGGAGTAGGGTTATGGTTAGGGTTAATGCTAGGGTTAGGTCTGGGGCTAGGGCTAAAGATAGGGCTGGGCTACGGCTAGGGTTAGGGTTAGGGTTGGGTGAGATTTAGGGTTAGCGTTAGGAGCAGGTTTAGGGTTGGGTTAGGGTTAAGGTTAGGGGTACAAGTAGGGGTAGGGTTGGGTTAGGTTTAGGGTTAGGGATAGGGGTAGGGGTAGGGTTAAAGTTATGTGTGGGTTAGTGTTAGGGTTAGTGTTAGAGTTAGGGTTAGGGTTGAGTTAGGTTTAGAGATAGGGTTAGGGGTTAGGGGTTAGGGTTTAGGGGTTAGGGTTAGGGTTAGGTTTGGTTTAGGGTTAGGGTTAGTTTAGGGTTAGCATTACTCTTAGGTTTAGGGTTAGAAGGTTTTAGGCTTAGGGTTAGGGTTAGGGCTAGGAGGGTTAGGGTTAGTGTTAGGGTTAGGGTTAGGGTTTGGTATAGGGTTAGGGTTAGGGTTAGGGTTTGGTTTAGGGTTAGGGTTAGGGTTAGGGGGATTACTCTTAGGTTAGGGTTAGAAAGGTTTAGGGTTAGGGTTAGGGTTAGGGGTTGGGGTTAGGGTAAGGGTTGGGTTTAGGGTTAGGGTTTGGTTTAGTGTTACGGTGAGGGTTAGGGTTAGGGATTAGGGTTAGCGTTAGGGTTAGTGTTAGTGTTAGGGTTAGGTTTAGGGTTAGGGTCAGGGTCAGGGTCAGGGTTTAGGGTTAAGGTTAGCATTAGGATTAGCATTAGCGTTAGGGTTAGTGTTAGGTTTAGGGTTGGGTTTAGGTTTAGGGGTTAGGGTTAGTGTTAGGATTAGGGTTGGGGGTTAGGGTTAGGTTTAGTGTTAGGGGTTATCGTTAGGGTTAGGGTTAGGATTAAGGTTGGGGTTGGGGTTAGGGTTGAGGTTGAGGTTAGTGTTGGGACTTGGGATGGTTTTAGGGTGGGATTGTGGTTGGGTTTAGGGTTGGGGTTGGGGTTGAAATTAGCCTTGGGTTTGGGGTTAGGGTTAGTGTTGGGTTACAGATTGGGTTAAGGTTGGTGTTAGGGTTAGTTTAGCGTTAGTGTTAAGTTTATGGTTCGGGCTAGGGATAGGTTTAGGACTAGGGCTAGTGCTAGCGCTAGGGATTGGGCTAGGGTTAGGGCTAGGGTTAGAGTTAGTGTTTAGTGTTATGTTTAGGGTTAGAGTTAAGTGTAGGGATAGGGTGAGGGGTTAGCGTTAGGGTTAGGGATAGTGTTAGGGTTAAGGTTAGGGTTAAGGATGAGGGTTAGGGTTAGGGTTAGGTTTTGGGGTTAGGGTTAGGGAAAGAGTTTAGGCTTAAAATATGTGTTAGGGTTATAGTTAGGGTTAGGGTTAGAGTTAGGCCTAGGGCTGGGGTTAGGGTTAAGGTAGGGTTGGTGTTGGGGTTGGGTTTAGGGTTAAGGTTAGCATTACTATTAGGTTTATTGTTAGGTTTAGGGTTAGGTTTGGGGTTTAGGCTTAGGGTTAGGGTTAGGGTTTGGTTTAGGGTTAGGATTAGGGTTAGATTTGGGGTTAGCGTTACTCTTAGGTTTAGGGTTAGAAGAGGTTTAGGGTTAGGGGTTAGGAATAGGGCTTAGAGTTAGGGTTAGTGTTAGGGTTAGGGTTATGTTTAGGGTTTGGTTTAAAGTTAGGGTTAGGGTTAGGTTTAGGGTTAGCGTTACTCTTAGGTTTAGGGTAAGAAGAGGTTGAGGGTTACGGTTAGTGTTAGGGGTTAGGGTTAGTGTTAGGGTTAGGCTTAGGGTTAGGGTTTGGTTTAGGGTTAGGATTAGAGTTAGGGTTTGGTTTAGGGTTAGGGTTAGGGTTAGCGTTACTCTTAGGTTTAGGGTTAGAAAAGGTTTACAGTTAGGGTTAGGGGTTAGGATTAAGGTAAGGGTTAGGTTTAGGGTTAGGGTTTGGTTTAGGGTTAGGGTTAGGTTTAGTGTTTAGGGTTAGCGTTAGGGTTAGGGTTACTGTTAGGGTTAGGTTTAGGTTTAGGGTCAGGGTCAGGGGTTAGGGTCAGGGTAATTATTAGGGTTAGTGTTAGGGTTACCATTAGCATTAGGTTTAGGGTTAGGGGTTAGGGTTAGTGTTAGGATAAGGGTTAGGGTTTAGCGTTAGGGTTAGGTTTAGGGCTAAGGTTGATGTTGGGTTTGGGTTGAGGTTGAGGTTAGGGTTGGGACTGGGGTTGGGTTTAGGGTTGGGATTGTGGTTGGGTTTACAGTTGGGTTTGGGGTTAGGGTGAGGGTTGGGGTTAGAGTTAGGGTTAGGATTGGGGTTGAAGTTAGCGTTGGGGTTGGGGTTAGGGTTAGTGTTTGGTTACAGTTAGGGTTAGGGTTGGTGTTAGGGTTAGTTTAGGGTTAGTCTTAAGCTTATGGTTCGGGTTAGGGATAGGTTTAGGACTACGGCTAGTGCTAGGGCTAGGGATTGGGCTAGGGTTAGGGCTAGGGTTAGGGTTAGTGTTTAGTGTTATGTTTAGGGTTAGAGTTAAGAGTAGGGATAGGGTGACTGGTTAGGGTTAGGGTTAGGGATAGTGTTAGGTTTAAGGTTAGCGTTAGGAATTAGGGTTAGGGTTAGGGTTATGTTTTGGGGGTTAGTTTTAGGGAAACAGTTTAGGCTTAGGATATGTGTTAGGGTTATAGTTAGTGTTAGGGTTAGAGTTAGGCCTAGGGCTAGGTTTAGGGTTAGGGTAGGGTTGGTGTTGGGGTTGGGTTTAGGGTTAAGGTTAGCGTTAATATTAGGTTTATTGTTAGGTTTAGGGTTAGGGTCAGGGGTCAGGGTCAGGGTTTAGGATTAAGGTTAGCGTTAGGGTTAGCATTAGCGTTAGGGTTAGCATTAGGTTTAGGGTTAGGTTTAGGGTTAAGGGTTAGGGTTAGTGTTAGGATTATGGTTAGGGGTTAGGGTTAGGTTTAGTGTTAGGGGTTATCGTTACGGTTAGGGTTAGGGTTAAGGTTGGGGTTGGGGTTAGGGTTGAGGTTGAGGTTAGTGTTGGGACTTGGGATGGGGTTAGGGTTCGGATTGTGGTTGGGTTTAGGGTTGGGGTTGGGGTTGAAATTAGCCTTGGGTTTGGGGTTAGGGTTAGTGTTGGTTTACAGTTAGGGTTAAGGTTGGTGTTAGGGTTAGTTTAGCGTTAGTGTTAAGTTTATGGTTCGGGCTAGAGATAGGTTTAGGACTAGGGCTAGTGCTAGCGCTAGGGATTGGGCTAGAGTTAGGGCTAGGGTTAGAGTTAGTGTTTATGTTATGTTTAGGGTTAGAGTTAAGTGTAGGGATAGGGTGGGGGGTTAGCGTTAGGGTTAGGGATAGTGTTAGGGTTAAGGTTAGGGTTAAGGATGAGGGTTAGGGTTAGGGTTAGGTTTTGGGGTTAGGGTTAGGGAAAGAGTTTAGAATTAAAATATGTGTTAGGGTTATAGTTAGGGTTAGGGTTAGAGTTAGGCCTAGGGCTGGGGTTAGGGTTAGGGTAGGGTTAGGGTAGGGTTGGTGTTGGGGTTAGGTTTAGGGTTAAGGTTAGTATTACTATTAGGTTTAATGTTAGGTTTAGGGTTATGTTTAGGGTTTAGGGTTAGGGTTAGGCTTAGGGTTAGGGGTTAGGGTTGGGGTAGGGGTTAGGGTTAGGGTTGAGGTTAGGATTAGGGTTGGGGTTAGGGGTTTTGGTTAGGGATAGTGTTAGGGTTAGTTTTAGGGTTTGGTTTAGAGTTAGGGTTAGGGTTAGGTTTAGGGTTTGGTTTAGGGTTAGGGTTAGGGTTAGGTTTAGGGTTAGCGTTACTCTTAGGTTTAGGGTTAGAAGAGGTTTAGGGTTAGGGTTAGGGATAGGGCTTAGGGTTGGGGTTAGTGTCAGGGTTAGGGTTATGTTTAGGGTTTGGTTTAGGGTTAGGGTTAGGGTTAGGTTTAGGGTTAGCATTACTCTTAGGTTTAGGGTAAGAAGAGGTTTAGGGTTACTGTTAGGGTTAGGTTTGGGGTTAGGGTCAGGGTCGGGGTCAGGGTTATGGTTAGGGTTAGCGTTAGGTTTACAATTAGCGTTAGTGTTAGCGTTAGTTTTAGGGTTAGGTTTGGGGTTGGGGTTAGGGTTAGTGTTAGGGTTAGCGTTAGGGGTTAGGTTTAGGGTTAGTGTTAGGGGTTAGCGTTAGGGTTATGGTTATATTTAAGGTTGGGGTTGGGGTTAGGGTTTTGGTTGAGGTTAGGGTTGGGACTGGGGTTGGGGTTAGGATTGGGATTGTGGTTGTGTTTAGGGTTGGCTTTGGGATTAGGGTTAGGGTTGGGGTTACGGTTAGGGTTACGGTTAGGGTTACGGTTAGGATTGGGGTTGAAGTTAGCGTTGGGGTTGGGGTTAGGGTTAGTGTTTGGTTACAGTTAGGGTTAGGGTTAGGGGTAGGGTTAGAGTTATGGTTAGGGCTAGAGATATGTTTAAGACTAGGGCTACTGCTAGGGCTAGGGTTAAGTCTAGAGCTAGGGATAGGGTTAGGGTTAATGTTTAGTGTTATGGTTAGGGTTAGAGTTAAGGGTAGGGATAGGTTTAGGGGTTAGGGTTAGGGTTATGGATAGTGTTAGGGTTAAGGTTCGGGTTAGGGATTAGGGTTAGGGTTAAGGTTTGTGTTTAGGGTTAGGGTTAGGGAAAGAGTTTAGGCCTAGGATATGTGTTAGTGTTAAAGTTAGGGTTAGGGTTAGAGTTAGGCCTAGGGCTAGGGTTAGGATTATGGTAGGGTTAGGGAAGGTTTGGCTTTGGGGTTAGGTTTGAGGGTTAAGGTTAGCGTTACTATATGGTTTATTGTTAGGGTTAGGGTTAGGGTTTATGGTTAAGGTTGGGGTTAGGGTTAGGATTAGGGTTAGGGTTAGGGGAGGAGTTAGGGTTAGGTTTGGCATTAGGGTTAGGGTTAAGGTTGGTGTTAGGGTTAGTGTTGGGGTAGGGGTTAGGATTGGGGTTGGGGTTAGGGTTAGGGTTAGGGTTAGGTTTAGGGGTTAGGGTTAGGGTTAGGGTTTGCATTACTCTTAGGATGAGGGATAGAACAGGTTTAGGGTTAGGGTTAGGGTTAGAGGTAGGGTTAGGTTTGGGTTGGGGTTAGGGTTAGGGATTAGGGTTAGGGTTAGGGTTAGGGTTAGGGTTTGGATTAGGGTTAGGGAAAGAGTTTAGGCCTAGGATATACGTTAGGGTTAAAGTTAGGGTTAGGGTTAGAGTTAGGCCTAGAGCTAGGGTTAGGATTAGGGTAGGGTTAGGAAAGGTTTGACGTTGGGGTTAGGTTTAGGGTTAAGGTTAGCATTACTATTAGTTTTATTGTTAGGGGTTAGGGTTAGGGTTAGGGTTGGGGTAGGAGTTAGGTTTAGGGTTTAGGGTTAGGTGGTTAGGGTTAGGGTTAGGATTAGGGGTTGGTGGTTAGGGTTTTTAGGGGTTAGGGTTAGGGTTAGGGTTAGGGTTAAGGTTAGGGTTAGGTAGGTTAGGAGGGTTTGGTTAGGGTTAGGGTTAGGGTTAGGGTTACCGTTAGGGTTAACGTTAGGGTTAGTTAGGGTTAGTTAGGGGTTTGTTAGGGTTAGGGTTAGTGTTAGTGTTAGGGGTTTTGGTTAGAGTTAGGGTGAGGTTTTGGTGTTAGTGTTAGGGTTAGGTTTAGTGTTTAGGGTAATGGTTAGGGTTAGGGTTTAGGTTTAGGGTTAGGGTTAGGGTATAGGGTTGGCATTAGGGTTAGGGTTAGTATTAGGGTTAGGGTCAGTGTCTGGGTCATATCAGGGTCTGGGTCATGATCAGGGTCAGGGTTTATGGTTAGGGTTAGTGTTAGAGTTAGCATTAGCGTTAGGGTTAGGGTTAGGATTAAGGTTTAGGGTTAAGTTTAGAGGTTAGGGTTAGTGTTAGGGTTAGGGTTACGGGTTATAGTTAAAGTTAGTGTTAGGGTTAGGGTTATGGTGGAGTAGGGGTTGGAGTTGGGGTTGGGGTTAGCGTTGGGATTGGGGTTGGTGTTATGATTGGGGTTGTGGTTAGGGTTAGGGTTGGGGTTAGGTTTAGGGTTGGGATTGGTGTTAGGGTTAGGGTTGGGGTTAGGGTTAGGGTTGGGGTTAGTGTTAAGGTTGGTGTTAGGGTTAGGGTTAGGGTTAGGTTTAGGGGTTAGGGGTAGGGTTAGGTGTTAGGGATAGTGTTAGGATTAGGTTTAGGGTTAAGGTTTGGTTTATGGTTAGGGTTAGGGTTCAGGTTAGGGTTTGGTTTTGGTGTAGGGTTAGGGTTAGGGTTTCCGTTACTCATAGGTTTAGGGTTAGAAGAGGTTTAGGGTTAGGGTTAGGTTTAGGGGTTAAGATTAGGGTTAGGGTTATGGTTGGTGGGGGGTTAGGGTTAGGATTTGGGTTAGGGTAAGGATTGGTGTTGGTGTTAGGATTAGGGTTGGGTTGGGGTTAGGTTTAGGGTTGGAGTTAGGGTTAGGGTTAATGTTAGGGTTAGGGTTAGGTTTAGGGTTATGGTTGGGGTAGGTTTAGGTTTGGGGTTGGGGTTAGGGTTGGGAATGGGGTTGGGGTTAGGGTTGGGTTTGGGGTTAGGGTTAGGGTTGGGGTTAGGGTTAGGGTTAGGGTTAGATTTATGGTTGGGGTAGGTTTAGGTTTGGGGTTGGGGTTAGGTATGGGTTTGGGGTTGGGGTTAGGGTTGGGATTGGTGTTAGGGTTAGGATTAGGGTTAGTGTTAGGTTTAGGGTTTAGGGTTACAGTTAGGGTTAGGGTTAGGGTTTAGGGTTCGGGTTAGGTTTAGGGTCAGGGTCAGGATCAGGGTCAGAGTTAGGGTTAGGGTTAGGGTTAGGGTTAGGTTAGGGTTTAGGGTCGGTTTTGGTTAGGGTTAAGGTTAATGCTAGGGCTAGGGCTAGGCCTACGGTTAGGGTTAGTGTTAAGTTTAAGGGTAGGGTTAGGGGCTGTGGTTAGGTTTGGGTTAGGGTTAGGTTTAGGGTTTAGAGTTTAGCATTATGGTTAGGGTTAGGGTTAGGGCTAGTGCTAGGGTTAGATCTAGGGCTAGGGCTGGGTTTAGGGCTTGGGCTAGGGTTAGGGTTAGGGTTGGGTGAGTTTTCTGGTTAACGTTAAGGGTAGGGGTAGGGTTGGGTTAGGTTTAGGTTAGGGTTAGGTGTAGGGGTAGGTTTGGGTTAGGTTTAGGATTAAGGGTGGGGATAGAGGTAGGTTTGGGTTATGTTTAGGTTTAGACCAGTTAGTGTTAGGGTTAGGGTTAGGGTTAGGGTTACAGTTAGGGTTAGGGGTTAGAGTTAGGATTAGGGTTATGGTTACAGTTAGAGTTAGGGTTAGGTTTAGTGTTAGGGTTCAGTGTTAGGTTTTGAGTTAGGGTTAGGGGTTACGGTTAGGCTTATGGTTAGTGTTAGGGTTAGGGTTACGGTTAGTGTTTAGGGTCAGATTGAGGGTTAGAGATCAGGGCTTTGGGAAAGGGTTAGGGTTAGGGTTAATGGTAGGGTTAGGGATTGAGGTTAGGGTTACGGTTAGTGTTAGGGTTGGGTTAGGGTTAGGGATAGGGTTAATGCTAGGGCTGAATTCTAACCCTTTCACTACCCTTAACCCAATCCTAACCCTAACCCAAACCCCAACAGATACCTCTACCCATACCCCTACCCCTAACCCTAACCCTAAACCTTAAACCTTAACCCTAAACCTAACCCAACTCTAAACCTAACCCTAATCCTTACCCTCTCCCTAGGCCTAACAATAACCCTAACCCTGTCCCTATACCCTGAACCCTAACCGTAACCCTAACCTTAACCCAACCCTAACCTTAACTACCCCTAACCCTGCCCCTACCCCTAACCCTTAACCGTAACACTGAGCCAAACCCTAACCATAAGCCCTAACCATACCATAACCATAAACCTTAAACCTTAACCCTAACACAACTCTAACCCTAACCCTAAACCCTAACCCTAACCCTAACCCTAATCCCTAACCTTAACACTAACCCTAAACAGTAACCCTAACCGTAACCATAATGCAAACCTAACACTAAACCTAACCCTAACCCCTAACCCTAACTTTAACCCAAACCCCAAAACCCAACCCTAACCCTAAACATATCCTAACTATAACCTAACCCTAACGCAAACCCTATTCTAACTATAACCCTAAACCTAAACCTCTTCTAACCGTAATCCTAACAGTAACACTAACCTTAATCCTATCCCTAACCCCAACCCCAAACCTAAACCTAAACCTATCCTAAGCCAAAACATAACCCTAACCGTAAACCTAACAGCAACCCTAACACTCACACTAACCCTAACCCTAACCCTTACTCTAAAATCTAACCCTAACCCTAACCCTAGTCTAACCCTAGCCCTACCCCTAGCATTCGCCATAGGCCTAAACCTATCTTTAGGTCTAACCCTACCCCTAACCTTAACCCTACCCCTAAACCCTAAACTCTAACCCTAAAACTAACCCTAACCCTAACCCAAAACTAACTGAAAACCTAACCCAAATCCGCAACCCATAAGCCTACACTTGCCCCCCCTACCCCTACCCCTACCCTAACCAAACCCTAACCCTAACACTAACGCTAACCCTAACACTAATTCTAACCCTAACACTAACCCTAAACATAATCCTATCGCTAACCCTAACCCCAACCCTAACACTAACCCTAACACTAACACTAACCCTATCACTAACCTTAACCCTAAACCTAAACCCTAAACCAACCCTAACCCTAACCCTGACCCTAGCCTAGCCCTAGCCATAGCGCTAACATTAGCCCTAGGCCTAAGCCTATCCTTAGGTCTAACCCTACTGCTACCCATAACCCTAACCCTAAACCCTAAATCCTAACACTAAAAAAACCCCTAACCCTAACCCAACCCTAACTCAAACCCTAACCCTAACCCCAACCCGTACCCCTGACCTTACCCCTACTCCTAACCCTAACCCTTACCAAACCCTAACCCAAACCCTAACGCTACCCTTAATACTGACCCTATCCCTAACCCTACCCCTAAACCTAATCCTAACCCTAACCATAACCCCAATCCTAACACTAACTCTAACACTAACTCTAACCCTATCCCTAACCCTAACCCTAAACCCTAACCTAACCCTAACCAAAACCCTAACCCTACCCTAACCCTAACCCTAACACTAAGCCTAACCCAATCTTAACCCTAACCCTAACTCCAACTCATACCCTTACCCCTAACCCCTAACCCTAACCCTAACCGTATCCCTAAACCCTAACCCTAACACTAACCTTAAACACTAATCCTAACCCTAACCCTAACACATACCCCAACCCCAAAACTAACCCTAACCGTACCTTAACTCTAACCTAACCCTAACCCTAACCCTATTCTAGCCCTAACCCTAAACCTAAACCTCTTCTAACCCTAACCCTAACAGTAACGCTAACCCTAATCCTATCCCTATCCCAAAACCCAACCCTAAACCCTAATGCTAACCCTAACCCTAACCCTAACCCTAACCCTAACCCTAACTAAACCCTAACCTCTAACCATAAAACTAATCCTAACCCTACCCAAACCTAACCCAAAACCTAACCCTAACCGCTACCCATACCCCTACACTTACCCCAACCCCTACCCCTAACCCTAACCCCAACCCTAACACTAACCCGAACCCTAACTCTATTTTAACCCTAACCCTAAACCAAAACCTAGCCTAAACCAAAACCTAACCCTAACCGCAACACATACACCTACCCTAACCCCTACCCCAACCCCTAACCCTAACCAAACCCTAACCCTAACCCTAACGCTAAACCTAACACTAACCCAAACACTAACACTAACCCTAAACCTAATCCTAACCTAACCCTAACCCTAACAATAACCCTAACACTAACCCTATCCCTAACCCTAACCCTAAACCCTAACCGTAACCCTAACTATAACCCTAACTCGTCTAACCCTTACCCTAAACCTACACTTACCCTTAACCCTATCCCTATCCCTAATCCTAACCCAACACTAACCCTAACCCTAGCCTAACCCTAACCCTAACTCTCTAACACTAACCCTAAACCATTCCCTAACCCTAACACTACCTTTAATCCTAACCCTAACCCTAACCCTAATCCTAACCCTAAACCCTAATCCATAACCTTAACCCTAATGCTAACTCTAAACACTAACCCTAACCCTTACCATAACCCATACGTAACCCTAACCCATAACCCAAACCCTAACCCCAACCCATCCTAACCCTAACCCTACCCCAACATGTAACCTAACTCTAACCCTATCCCTAATACTCTAGACCTAACCCAAACCCTAACCTTAACCCTAACCCCAACCCTAACACTAACCCTAACTCTAACACTAAACACTAACCCTAACCCTAACCCTAAAGCTAAACCTAAACTCTAACCCTAACCCTAACACTAACACTAACCCTAACCCTAACCCTAAGCACTAAAACCTAACCTAACCCTAACCCTAAACACTAACCCTAACCCTAACCAAAACCTTGAAACCTAACCCTAACCCTAACCCTAACCCAAAACTAACCCTAACCCTAACCCAAATCCCAACACATACAGCTACCCCCTACCCCTAACCCTAACCCCTAACCCTAAACCTGACACAAACCCTAACCCTAAACCCTAACCCTAACCCTAACCATAAACCTTAAACCATAACCCTAACCCTAACCCTAACCCAACTCTAACCCTAATCCTAACCCTAACCCTATCCCTTACCCTAACTCTATCACTAAACCCTAAACCCTAACACTAACCCTAACCTAAACACTAACACCAACCCTAATCCTTATACAACCCTAAAACTAACCGTAACCCTTAACCCCAACCAATTCCCTACCCCTGAACCTTACCCATAACCCCAACCCTAACCTAACCTAACCCATAACCCTAACCCTAACCCTAACCCATAACCCTAACCTAACCCTAACCCCAACCCTAACACTAACCGTACCCTAACCTTAACACTAACCCTAACCCTATGGTAACCATAACCCTAAACCTAATCCTCAACTAACCCTAACCCTAACCGTAACACTAACCCTAATCCTATCCCTAAACCCAACCCCAACACTAAACTTAAACCTACCCTAACCTTAAACCTAACTCTAACCCTAACCATAACCCAACCCTAATCCTAACCCTAAGCCTAACTCCTAACCCTAACCCTAAACCTTACCCTAAACGAAACCTCTTCTAAACCTAACCCTAAGAGTAATGCTAACCCTAACCTTAACCCTACCCTAACCCCAACCCATACCCTTAACCCTATACCCTTAGCCCTTCACCTAACTGTAAACAACCCCTAACCCTAACCCTAACCCTAACGCTAAACCTAGCCAACCTTAACACTAACCTAACTCTAACACTAACACTAACCCTAACCCCAACCCAACCCTATCCCTAACCCAAACCCCAACACATACTGCTACCCCTACCCTATCCCTAAACCCTAAACCTATCCCTAACCATAACCATAAGCCTAACCCTAACCTTAAGCCTAAAGCAAACCCTAAACCGAAACCTCTTCTAACCCTAAACCTAAGAGTAATGCTAACCCTAACCCTAACCCTATCCCTAACCCTATTCTAACCCTAACCCTAAACTGAACGTCTTTGAACCCTAACCCCTAACCGTACTCTAACCCTAACCCTAAACCTAACCCTAACCCTAATCCTAACCCTAACCCCAATCCCAACCCTAAACCTATACCTACCCTAACCATAAACCTAATCCTAACCCTAACACCTACCACCCTACCCCATACCCCTACCTCTACCCCTAACCCAACCCTACCCCTAACCTTAATGCTAACTGTAACACTAACCATTACCCTAAACCTAACCCTAACCCTAACCTTAACCCAAACCCCAACCCATACTCCTACCACTAACCCTCCCCTAACCCTAACTTCAACCCTAACCCTGAACCAAACCCAAACCCTAAACCCTAAACCTAACCCTAACCTCAACCCCAACACTACCCCTAACCGTACCCTAACCCTAACCCTAACCATACCCTATTCTAACCCGAACCCTAAACCGAAACTTCTTCTGACCCTAACCCTAACCGTACTCTAACCCTAACCCTAACCCTAACACTAATCCTATCCCTAACCCCTACCCCAACCCTACCCCTAACCGTACCCTAACAATAACCCTAACCCTAACCATATCCTTAGCACTAGCACTAGACCTAAGCCCTAACCCTATCCCTCAGCCTAACCCTAACCCTATTCTTAACTCTAACCCTAAACCCTAAATCCTAACCCTAATCCTAACCCTGACACTAACCCCAATCGCAACCGTAACCCTAACCGTACACTAAACCTAAACCTAACCCCTAACCCTAAGCCTAATGTTAACCTAACACTAACCCTAATCCTAACCCTAACCCTAACCCCAACCCTAACACTAACCCTAACCCTAACACTAATACTAACCCTAACCCTAACGCTAATCATAACCCTAAAACTAACCATAACCCTAACCCTAACCTAACCCTAACACTAACCATAAATTCTAACCCTAACACTAACCTTAACCAAACATAACCCTAACCCTAACTCCAACACATACCCCTACCCCTACCCTTTCCCTAACCCCTAACCCTAACGCTAAACCCTAGCCCATAATCCTAACCCTAACCTTAATCCTAACACTAAACCCTAACACTATCTCTAACCTAATCCTAACCCTAATAAACTAAATCTAACCCTAACTTTATTCTAATGCTAACCCTAAACCTAAACCTCTTCTACACTCAACCTAACAGTAACACTAACCCTGAACCTAACCCCAACCCCAAACCCAACCCTAACCCTAACCCTAAACCTAAACCCTAACCCTAACCCTTACCCTAAAGCCTAACCCTAACACTAACCCTAGCGTGAGCCCTATTCCTATCCTTAGCCCTAGGACTAGCCCTAGCCTTATCCCTAAATCTAGCCCTAACCCTAACCCAACTTAACCCTAAACCTAAACCTAACCACAACCCATAACCCTACCCTTAACCTTAACACTGACACTAACCCTAACCCTAATCTTAACAACTAACCCCTATGTAAACCCTAACCCTAACACTAAACCTAAACCCTAACACTAACCCTAAACCCTAAGTGTAACCCTAACCCAACACTTATCCTAACCCTAACCC
This sequence comes from Nanger dama, assembly GCA_917880005.1. Taxonomy (NCBI): domain Eukaryota; kingdom Metazoa; phylum Chordata; class Mammalia; order Artiodactyla; family Bovidae; genus Nanger; species Nanger dama. Next base: position 39,628 of record CAKJTW010000359.1, on the reverse strand, counting down.
CAACCCCAACACATACCGCTAACCCCCTACCCCTAACCCCTAACCCTAACCTCTAACCCTAAACCCAAAACCCTAACCCTAACCCTCTTCTAACCCTAAACCTAAGAGTAATGCTAATCCTAACCCTAACCTTAACCCCACCCCAACCCCAACACTAACCATAACCGTACCCTAATCCTAACCCTAACCCTAACCCTATTCTAACCCTAACCCTAAACTGAAACCTTTTAGAACCCTAACCCTAACTGTACTCTAAACCCTAACCTAAACCTAATCCTATCCCTAACCCCAAACCCAACCCTAAACCTAATCCTACCCTAACCCTAAACCTAACCCTAACCCTAACCCCTAACACCAACCCTAACCCATACCCCTACCCTACCCCCAACCCAACCCTAACCCTAACCCTAATGCTAACTGTAACACTAACCATAACCCTAACTCTAACCCTAATCCTAACCCTACCCCTAACTAACACTAACCTAAACCTAACCTAATCCTAACCCTAACCCTAACCCTAAACACTAACCCTAACCATAACCATAACCCTACCTTAACCCTAACCCTAAGTGTAACCCCCTAACCCTAACCCTAAACCTTACCCTAAACTGAAACCTTTTCTAACCCCTAACCCTAGGTAATGCTAACCCTAACACTAACCCCTACTCCAACCCCAACCCCAACCTAACCCTAACCTATACCCCTAACCCTAATCCTATCCCTAACCCCAACCCCAACCCTAAACCTATACCTACCCTAACCATAAACCCTAACCCTAACCCTAACCCCTACCCTTACCCATACCCTACCCCTAACACTAACCCAACCCTATCCCTAACCCTAACGCTAACCGTAACACTAACCATTACCCTAAAACTAACCCTAACCCTAACCCAAACCCCAACCCATACTCCTACCACTAACACTACCCCTAACCCTGACCCCTAACCCTAACCCTGAACCAAACCCTAACCCTAAACCCTAAACCTAACCGTAACCCCAAACCAACACTTCCCCTAACAGTTCCTAACCCTAACCCTAACCTTAACCCTAACTCTATTCTAACCCTAACCCTAAACCGAAACCTCTTCTGACCCTAACCCTAACTGTACCCCAAGCTTAACCCTAACATTAACCCTAATCCTATCCCTAACCCCAACCCCAACCCTACCCCTAACTGTACCCTAACACTAACCCTGATCCTAGCCTTAGCCCTAGCACTAGCCCTAGGCCTAACCCTATCCCTATTCTAAAACCTAACCCTAAACCCCAAACCCTAACCCTAACCAAACCCTAACCCTAACCCAAACCCAAACCCCAACACATACCACTACCCCCACCCCTAACCCTAAATCCTAACCCTAAACCTGACCCATACCCTAAACCGAAACCCTAACCCCTAACCCTAAAACTTAAACCATAACCCTGACCCTACTCTAACCCAACCCTAACCCTAACCCTAACCCTAACCCTAACTCTATCACTAAACCCTAAACCCTAACACTAACCCTAACCCTAAACACTAACACTAACCCTAATCCTAACACAACAATAAAACTAACCCTAACCCTAACTCCAACCCATCCCCCTACCCCGAACCCTAACCATAACCGTAACCCTAACCTAACACTAACCCTAACCCTAACACTAACCCTAACACTAACCCTAAACCATACCTAAACCTAAACCCTAACCCTAACCCTAACTCTAACCCTAAACATAACCCTAAACCTAACACTATCCCTAACCCTAACCCTAACCCTAACCGCTAATCCTACCGTACCCCTAACCCTATCCCTACCCCTAACCCTAACCCTAACTCTAACCCTAACCCTAAACCTAACCACAACCCCTAACCCTACCCCTACCCCCAACCCCTAACCCTATCCCTAAACCCTAAACCCTAACCATAACCCTAACTCTAACACTAAACACTAACCCTAACCCTTAACCCTAACCCGACCCTAACACTAACCCCTAAACCTAACACTAACCACAACCACAACCCCTAAACGTACCCCTAAACCCTACCCCTAACCCTATTCTAACCCTAACCCTAAACCTAACCCTCTTCTAAACCTAAACCTAATAGTAACCCTAACCCTAACCCTAAAATTAACCCCAACGCCAACCCTACCCTAACCAGACACTAATCCTAACCCTAACGCTAACCCTAAACCATAACCCTAACCCTAACCTAAAACCCTAACCCTAACCCTAAACATAGCCCGAGCCCTAGCCCTAGCCATAGCACTAGCCCTAGCCCTTAAACTATACTAGCCCTATACTTAAACCTAACCCTAACCATAATCCTATTCCTAAACCTTAAACCCAAACCCTAAACTTAACCCCTAACACTAAACACTAACCATAACCCTAAGTCTACCCCTAACCCAAATCCTAACCCCAACCCTAGGCCTAACACTAACCCTAACCCTAACCCTAACCCTAACACCTAATCAAAGCCTAAAACCTTTCCTAACCCTAACCCTAACCCCAAACCCTAACCCTGACCCTAACCCTAATTCCTAAACCTAACCCTAACCCTAACTCTATCCCTAACCTTAACCTAACCCCTAACACTAACCCTACCCTAACACTAACTCCAACCCTAATCATAACACTAAACACTAACCCTAACCCTATCCCTAGCCCTAGCCCTAGTCCTAGAACTAGCCCTAGCCTAACCCTATCCTAGACTTAACCCTAACCCTAACCCTAACCCTAATCCCTAATCCCCCTAACCCCCAACCCTCACCTAACCCAAAATCATAACTCTAACCCTACCCTAACCCTAACCCTAACCCTAACTCTAACTTTAACCCTAAACCGTAACAATAAACCTAACCCTAACTCTAACCCAACCCCAACCCTAAACTTAAACCCAACCCCTAACCCTATTCCTCCCTTAACCCTAACCCCTAACCCTAACCATATCCCTAAACCCTAAACCCTAACCCTAACACCCAAACACTAACCTAACCCTAACCCCAACCAAACCCTAAACTAAACCTAACCCTAATACTAACTACTAACCCTAACCCTAACCCTACCCCTGACCCCAACCCTAACCCCTAGCCCCAACTAACCCTAAAACTATTCCTAACCCTAACCCTAAACATACCCTATCCCTAACCCTAACCCCTAACCCCAACCCTAACCCCTAACCCTAACCCTAACTCCTAACCTAACTCTAACCCTAACCCTAACTCCCCTAACCCAAACCTAACCCCTAACACTATCCCTACCCCTAACTCTAAACCCTAACCCTAACACTAAACACTAACCCTAACCCTAACCCTAACCCCTAGACCTAGCCCTAGAACTAGCTCTAGTCCTAACCTTAACCCTAACCCTAACCATAACGCTAACCCTAACCCTAACCCATAATCCCTAACCCTAACCCTAACCCTAAATCCTGAACCTAAACCCTACCCTAACCTTAACCCTAACCCTAACCCTAACCTTAAACCCTAAACCTAACCCTAACCCTAACCCCAACCCAAACCTAACCCTAACCTAACCCTAAACACAGCCCCCTAACCCTAACCTCCCCCTACCCTAACCCAAACCTAAACCTAACCCCTAAACCTAAACCCTAACCCTAACACTAAACACTAACTCTAACCTAACCCTAACCAAACCCTAAACCTAACCCTAACCTTACACTAACTACAACCCCTAACCCATACTCTACCTACCAACCCTAACCCTAACCCTAACCCCAACCCTAACCTAAACCAAACCTAAACCCTAACCCTAAACCTAACCTAACTAACCTCAACCCTACCCTAACCCTAACCCAACGCTAACCCAAACCCTAACTCTAACCCTACCCTAACCCAAACACTAAACCTTGAACCCTATACCTAACCGTAACCCTAAACTCTAACCCCAACCTAACCCTAACCCCAACACAAACACTAACCCTATAACCCTAACCCAAACCCTAACCACAACCCCCAACCCTAACCCTAACCCTAACCCTAACCCAAAACACTAACCATAACCCTAACCAACAGTAACCCTAACCCTAACCCTAACCCTAACCCCAACCCATAACCCCTAACCCCAAACCTAAACCCCAAACCTAACCCACTAACACCCTAACACTAACCCTAACCGCAACCTAACCCCAACCCTAACTCCTAAACCTAACCCAAACCCTAACCCTAAACCCAATCCTAAACCTAACCCTAACCCTAACCCTAACACTAAACCCCCAAACCTAGACCTAACCCTAACCCTAACCCCTAATCCTAACCCTAACCCTAACCCTAACCCTACCCCTAACCTTACCAACCCTAACCACTAACCCTAACCCTAACCCTAAACTTAACCCCAACCCTAACCTTAACCAAATCATAACCCTAACCCTAACTCAAACACAAACCCCTACCCCAACCCTAACCCTAACCCCCAACCCTAACGCTAACCCTAGCCCAAAATCCTGACCCTAACCTTAATCCTAACACTAAACCCCTAACCCAACTATCTCCCTAACCCTAACCCTAACCCTAATAACCCTAAACCTAACCCTAACCTTATTCTAATGCCAACACTAAACCCTAAACCTCTTATACACTCAACCTAACAGTAACGCTAACCCTGAACCCAACCCTAACCCCAAACCCAACCCTAACCCTAACCCTAAACCCAAACCCTAACCCTAACCCCAACCCTAAAGCCTAACCCTAACCCCCTAACCCGTAACCCTAACCCTATCCCTAGCCCCCCCTAGACCCTAGCCCTAGCTTTAATCCCCTAACCCTAGCCCTAACACCTAAACCCAACCCTAAACCTAAACCTAACCGTAGACCTAACCCAAACCCTAACCCCTACCCCTAATCTTAACACTGACACTGACCCTAACCCCAATCTTAACAACTAACCCTAACCCTAAACCCTAACCCTAACACTAAACCCAAACGCTAACACTAACCCCTAAACCCTAACCCCCTAACCCAACACTTATCCTAACCCTAACCCCAACCCCAACCTAACCCTACCGCCTTAGCCCTACCCCTAACCCTAAACCTAAACTCTAAACCCCCTAACCCTAACCCTAATCTAACCCCAAACCCAACCCTAACCCTAATCCTAACCCTAACCTTAACCCCACCCCAACCCCAACACTAACCCTAACCCTACCCAACATAATCCTAACCCTATCCCTAACCCTAACCTAACCCTAACCCCTAAACTGAAACCTTTAGAACCCTAACCCTAACTGTACTCTAAACCTAACCCTAAACCTAACCCTAACCCTAACCCCAAACCCAACCCTAAACCTATTCCTACCCCTAACCGTAAACCTAACCCCTAACCCTAACCCTAACAGCTACCCCAAACCCATACCCCTAACCCTAACCCCTAACCCAACCCTAACCCTAACCCTAATGCTAACTGTAACACCAACCATTACCCTAATCCCAACCCCAATCCTAACCCTACCCCTAACACTAACACTAAACCTAACCCTAATCCTAACCCTAACCCTAACCCTAAACACTAACCCCAACCCTAACCATAACCCAAACTTAACCCTAACCCTAAGTCTAACCCATAACCCTAACCCTAAACCTTACCCCTAAACTGAAACGTCTTCTAACCCTAACCCTAAGAGTAATGCTAACCCTAACACTAACCCTAACCCCAACCCGAACCCCAAACCCTAACCCTAACCTTACCCTAACCCTAATCCTATCCCTAAACCCAATCCCAACCCTAAACCTATACCTACCCTAACCTTAACCCTAACCCTAACCCCTACTCTTACCCATACCCTTACCCCTAACCCTAACCCAACCCTATTCCTAACCCTAACGCTAACAGTAAAACTAACCATTACCCCAAATCTAATCCTAACCCCAACCAAAACCCTAACCCATACTCCTACCACTAACACTACCCCTAACCCTAACCCCCAACCGTAACTCTGAACGAAACCCTAACCCTAAACACTAAACCCAACCCTAACCCCAACCTCAACCCTACCCCCTAACCTCACCCTAACCCTAATCTTAACCCTAACACTATTCTAACCCTAAATCTAAAACAAAAACCTCTTCTGACCCTAACTCTAATTGTACCCCAAACCTAACCCCTAACCTTAACCCTAATCCTATCCCTAAACCCAACCCCCACCCTACCCCTAACCGTACCCTAACCCTAACCCTAACCCTAGCCTTACCACTAGCACTAGCCCTAGGCTTAACCCTATCCCTGGCCTAACCCTAACCCTATTCTTAACACTAATCCTAAACCCTAAAACCTAACCCTAACCCTAACACAACCCTAACCCTAACCCTAACCCAAACCCGAACACATACTGCTACACCTACCCATACCCTAAACCCTAACCCTAAACCTGACCCATAGCCTAACCCCTAAACCCTAACCCTAACCCTAACCCTAAACATTAAACCGTAACCCCAACCGTAACTCTAACCCAACTCTAACCCTAACCCTAACCCTAACCCTATCCCTTACCCTAACTCTATCACTAAACCCTAAACCATAACACTAACCCTAACCCTAAACACTAACACTAACCCTAATCCTTACAAAACAATAAAACTAACTGTAACCTTAACTCCAACCCATTCCCCTACCACTACTCCTACCACGAACCCTAACCATAACTGTAACCCCTAACCTAACACTAACCCTAACCCCAACACTAACCCTAAACCCTACCTAAACCTAAACCTAATCCCAACCCCTAAATCTAACCCTAACCCTACTGAAACCCTAACCCTAACCCTAACTTTAACTCTAACCCTAAACATAACCATAAACCTAACACTATCCCTAACCCTAACTTGTCTAAACGTACCCGTACCCCTAACCCTATCCCTACCCCTATCCCTAACCCTAACTCTAACCCTAACCCTAAACGTAACCACAAAACCTAACCCTACCACTACCCCTAAGCCTATCCCTAAACCGTAAACCGTAATCCTAACCCTAACACTAAAACTAAACACTAACCCTTACCTTAACCCTAACCCGACCCTAACACTAACCCTAACCATAACACTAACCACAACCCCTAAACCTACCCCTAACCCTAGCCCCAACCCTATTCTAACCCAAATCCTAAACCTAACCCTCTTCTAACCCTAAACTTAATAGTAATGCTAAACCTAACCCTAAACTTAACCCCAACGCCAACACTACCCTAACCAGACCCTAATCCTAACCCCTAACCCTTACCCCAAACCCTAACCCTAACCATAACCTAAAACCCTAACCCTAACCCTAACCCTAACCATAGCCCGAGCCCCAGCCCTAGCCATAGCACTAGCCCTAGCCCTTAAACTATACGTAGCCCTAAACCTAAAACTAACCCCTAACCCTAATCCTATTCCTAAACCCCAAACCCTAACCCTAAACTTAACCCCAACACTAAACACTAACCCTAACCCTAAGTCTACCCCTAACCCCTAACCCCAACCCCAGCCGCAGGCCAAACCCCAACCCCAACCCTAACTTTAACCCTTACACCTCTTCTAAGCCTAAACCCTTTTCCCTAACCCTAACCCTAACCCCAAACCCTAACCCCTGACCCCAACCGTAATTCCTAACCCTAACCCTAACCCTAACTCTATCCCTAACCCTAACCTAAACCTAACCCCCAACACTATCCCTACCCTTAACTCTAACCCCAAGCATAACACTAAACACTAACCCTAACACTTTACCTAGCCCCAGACCTAGCCCCAGAACTAGCCCTAGTCCTAACCCCATCCCTAGCCCCAACCATAACTCTAACACCAAACCTAATCCATAATCCCTAACCCTAACACTCACCCTAACCCAAAATCATAACTCTAACCCTACCCTATACATTAACGCTAACCCTAACTCTAACCTTAAACCGTAAACCGTAACAATAACCCTAACCCCAACCCAACCCTAACCCTAACCTTAACCCTAAACACAGCCCCCTAACCCTATTCCTCCCCTTAACCCTAACCCAAACCTTAACCATATCCCTAAACCCTAAACCCCAACTCTAACACTAAACACCAACTCTAACCCGACCCCTAACCAAACCCTAAACATAACCATAAACCTTACACTAACTACAACCCCTAACCCTACCTCTACCTCTATCCCTAACCCTAACCCTAGCCCCTAGCCCTAGCCTACCCCTAAAATTATCCCCAGCCCTAGCACTAAAACATAGGCCCAGCCCTAACCCTAACCCTATCCCAACGCTAACCCAAACCCTAACTCTAACCCTAACCATAACACTAAACCTTGAACCCTAAACCTAACAGTAACCATAAACTCTAACCCCAACACAAACGCTAACCCAACACAAACACTAACTCTAACCCCAACCCAAACCCTAACCACAACACCCAACCATACCCCTAACCTTAACCCTAACCCAAAACACTAACCATAACCCTAAACCAACAGTAACCTTAACCCTAACCCTAACCCTAACACTAACCCCAACCCATACCCCTACCCCTACACCTACACCTAACCCTTACCCTAACACTAACCCTAATCTCTAACCCTAACCCTAACTTCTAACCATAACTCAAACCCTAACACTAAACCTTAACCCTAAACCTAACCCAACCCTAACCCTAACACTAAACCTAGTCCCAGACCAAACCGTAGCCCTAGTCTTAATCCCAGCCCTTGCCCTAGCTCTAACCCTACCCCTAACCTTACCCCTAACCCTAACCCCTAACCCCAACCTCCAACCCCAACCCTAACCTCCTAATCAATAACCCTAACACTAACTGTAACCATAAAAGCTAATCCTAACCCAAACACTAACCCAACCCAAACCCTAATGCTAACCCTAAACCCTAACCCCTAATCCTAACCCAACCCTGACCATAACCCCAAACCCTAACACTAACCCCCTAACCCTAACTGTAACCCTAACCCCAACCCCAATTTTAACCCTATCCCTAACCACTAACCATAACCCTAACCCTAACCCTAAACCCTAACACTAACCCTAACCATAAACCCTAAATACTATACCGTAACTCTAACACTAACCCTAACCCAACCCTAACCCTAACGCTAACCCTAACCCTAACCCCAACTCCTACCCCTACTCCTACCCTTAACACAACCCTAACTCTAGCCCTAACACTAAACCCCAACCCTAACCCTAACCCTAACCCCTAACACCTAACCCTAACCCTAACCCTAATGCTAACCCTATCCCTGAACCCTAACCCTATCCCTAACCCTAAACCCTAACCCTAAACCTAACCCCAACACTAACCCTAACCCTATCCCTAACACCTAAACCATAACCCCAAACATAACAGTAGCCTTAACCCCAAACCCTAACCCCAACCCTAACCCCAACTCTAAAACCCAAACCTAACCCTTAACTCCAACCATAACCCCAACCATAACTCTAAAACCTAACCCCAACCCCAACCCTTATCCCAAACTCCAACCCCAAGCCCAACCCTAGCCTAGCCTTAGCCATAGCCCCAGCACCAGCCCCAGTCCTAACCCTATCCTTAGGCCTAACCCCTACCCCTACCCTTAACTCTAAACCCTAAACCCTAAACCCTATTACTAACCCAAACCCTAACCCAACCCTAACCCAAACCCCAACCCAACCCCAACCCATACCCCTACCCCTAAACCCTAACCAAACCCTAACCCTAAACTCAACCCCTTACCCTAATCCTAACCCTAACCCAAACCCCAACCGTAACCCTAACCCTAATCCTAACCCGAACCCTAACCCTAATCAGTAACCCTAACCTCACCCTAAACACTAACGCTAACCCTAACCTAACCCTAACTCCAACCCATACCCTACCTCTACGCCTAACCCCTAACCCTAACACTAACCCAATCCCTAATCCCTAACCCTAACCCTAACCATAAACACTAACCCTAACGCTAAGCCTCAACCTAACCCTAACTCACACCCATACCCTACCCCTATGCCTAACCCCTAACCCTAACCCTAACCAAATCCCTAAACACTAATCCCTAACCCTAACCCCAACCCCATCCCTAACCCTAACCGTACCCTAACTGTAACCTAACCCTAACCCTAACCCTAACTCTAAACCTATTCCTAACCCTATCGCTAACCCTTACCCCAACCCTAACACTAACCCTAACCCTAACACTAACACTAACCCTAACCCTAAACCCCAACCCTAACCCCAACCCTAACCCTAACCCTAACACTAACACTAACCCCAAACCTAAGCCCAAACCCCAACCGTAACCCTAACCCTAAACACTAACCCTAACACTATCCTAATTCCGAAACCGAACCTAACCCTAACCCAACCCTCAACCCTAACCCCAACCCAAACCGCAACACATACCGCTACCCCTACCCCTAATCCTATCCCTAACCCTAAACTTGACCCCAACCCTAACCCTAAACCCTAACCCTAACTTTAACCCTAAACCTTAAACCATAACCCCAAACCTAACCGTAACCCAACTCTAACCCTAACCCTAACCCTAACCATATCCCTTACCCTAACACTATCACTAAACCCCAATACCTAACACTAACCCTAACCCTAAACACTAACCCTAACCCTAATCCTTATACAACAATAAAACTAACCGTAACCCTAACGCCAACACATTCCCCTACCCCTACCCCTACCCCGAACCCTAACCATAACAATAACCCCCAACCTAACCCTAACCTAACCCTAACCCCTAACCCAAACCCCAACCCATAACCCTAGCCTTGACCCTAACCCCAACCCCAACCCTAACCCCAACACTAAAATTAACCCCATGGTAACCGTAACCCCAAACCTAATCCTCTTCTAACCCTAACCCTAAAAGTAACCCCTAACCCCTAATCCTATCCCTAACCCCAACCCCAACACTAAACTTAAACCCACACTTACCCTAAACGTAACACTAACCCCAACCATAACCCAACCCTAACCCTAACCCTAAGCCTTACACCTAACCCCTTACCCTAAACCTCACCCTAAACGAAACCTCTTCTAACCCTAACCCCAAGAGTAATGCTAACCCCAACCCTAAACCTACCCTAACCCCAACCCATAGACTTACCTTTACCCCTACCCCCTACCCCTAAGCGTAAAACAACCCTAACGCTAACCCTAACCCTAACGCTAATCCTTACCCCAACCTTAATATTAACACTAACTCTAACACTAACACTAACCCTAATCCTAACCCTAACCCTAAACCCCAACCGTAAACCTAACCCAACCCTAATCCTAACCCCAACCCAAACCCCAACTCATATACTACCCCTACTCCTAACCCTAAACCCCAAACCTAACCCCTAACCCTAACCCTAAGCCTAACCCCCAACCCTAAGGCTAAATCATACCCCAAACCAAAACCTTTTCTAACCCTAAACCCAAGAGTAATGCTAACCATAACCTTAACCCTAACCCCAACCCCAACCCCAATGCTAACCCTAACTGTACCCTATCCCTAAACCTATTCTAACCCTTACCTTAAACCATAACCTCTTCGAACCCCAACCCCAACCATACTCTAACCCCAACCCCAAAACCTAACCCCTAAACCCAATCCTATCCCTAACCCCAACCCCAACCCTAAACCCATACCTACCCTAACCATAAACCTAACCCCAACCCTAACCCTAACACCTACCCTTCCCCATACCCCTACCCCTACCCCCTAACCCAACCCTAACCCTAACCTTAATGCTAACTGTAACACTAATGATTACCCTAAATCAAACCCTAACCCTAACCCTGAATGAAACCCTAACCCTTAACCCTAAACCTAACCCTAACCCCCAACCTCAACCCTACCCCTAACCATACCCTAACCCTAACCCTAACCTTAACCCCAAACCATATTCTAACCCTAACCCTAAACCGAAACCTCTTCTGACCCTAACCCCAACCGTACCCTAACCATAACACTAACCCTAATCCAAAACCTATCCCTAACCCCAACCCCAACCCTACCCCCTAACCGTACCTTAACACTAACCCTAACCCTAACCCTATCCTTAACACTAGCACTAGCCCTAGGCATAACCCTATCACTAGGCCTAACCCTAACCCTATTCTTAACCCTAACCCTAAACCCTAACCCTAACCCTAAGCCTAACCCTAACTCGCCTAACACTAACCGTAAACCTATCCCTAACCCTAACCCTACTCCTAATGCTAACACTAACCCCAACCGTATCCCTAAACCCCAATCCCTAACCCTAACTCTAACCCTAACCCCAACCCCAACCCTCTAACCATAACCCTAACCCCAACCTTAACCCTACCACTGAAACCCCAACCCTAACCCCAACAGTAACCCCAACCCCAAACTCTAACCCCAACCCTAACCCCAACTCTAAAACCCAAACCCAAATCTTAACCCCAACCCTAATCTAAACCTACCCCTAACCCGAACCCCAAACCCTAACCCTATCCCTAACTCTAGCCTAGCCCCAGCCATAGCCCCAGCACTAGCCCCAGGCCCAACCCTATCCTTAGGCCTAACCCTCCCCCCTACCCTTAACCTTAACCCTAAACCCCAATACCTAACCCTGAATCTAACCCCAAATCTAACCCCAACACTAACCCAACCCCAACCCAAATCCTAACCCTAACCTTAACCCATACCACTACACTTACCCCTAACCCTTACCCTAACCAAACCCCAAACCCTAACCCTAACCCTAACCCTAACACTAACTCTAACCCTAACTCTAACCCTAAACCTTATCGTAAACATAACCCCAACCCCAACCCTAATACTAACCCTAACAGTAACACTAACCCTATCGCTAACCCTAACCGTAACCCAAACCTCACCGTATCACTAACCATAGCCCCAACCCTAACCCTAACCCTAACCCAAACCCCAACCCTAACCCTAACCCTAGTTAACTCTAACCCCAACCATAAACCCAACCCCTGAACCCTACCCCCCACACTAACCCCAGCCCCAGCCCTGGTCCCAGCCCCTAGCCCCAACCCTCTACTTAACCCTAACCCCAACCCTAACCCTAACAAAACCCTGAACCCCAACCCCAACCCAAACCCTAACCTTAACCCTAACCCTAACTCGTCTAACCTTATCCCTAATCCTACCCCTACCCCTAACCCTATATCTATCCCTAATCCTAACACAACCCTTACCCTAACCCTAACCCTAACCCTAACCCAACACATACCGCCACCGCTACCCCTATCCCTAAACACTAACCCTAAACCTGACCCAAACCCCAACCCTAAACCCTAACCCTAACCCTACCTTAAACCTTAAACCATAACCCCAACCCTAACCCTCACCCAAATCCTAACCCTATCCCTTACCCTAACTCTATCACTAAACCCTAAACCCTAACACTAACCCTAGCCCCACACACCAACACTAACCCTAATCCTTACACAACAATAAAACTAACCATAACCCTAACCCCAACCCATTCCCCTGCCCCTACCCCTACACCGAAACCCAACCATAACCGTAACCCCTAACCTAACACTAACCCTAACACTAACCCTAACCCATAACGCTAACCCTAACCCATAACCCCAACCCATAACCCTAACCCTAACCCTAACTCCAACCCCAACCCTAACCCTAACTCTACCCTAACCCTAATACTTACCCTAACCCTATGGTAACCGTAACCCCAAAGCTAATCCTCTTCTAACCCTAAACCTAACAGTAACGCTAACCGTAATCCTATCCCTAACCCCAACCCCAACACTAAACTTAAACCTACCCTAACCCTAAACCTAACACTAACCCTAACCAGAAGCCAACCCTGACCCTAACCCCATGCCTAACACCTAACCCTAACCATAAACCTTACCCTAAACCGAAACCTCTTCTAACCTTAACCCTAAGAGTAATGCTAACTCTATCCTTAACCCTACCCTTAACCCCAACTCATACCCTTACCGTTACCCGCACCCCTACCCCCAACCGTAAAACAACACTAAACCTAATGCTAACTCTAAGCCTAACGCTAACCCTTACCCCAACCTTAACACTAAACCTAACTCTAACACAAACACTAACCCTAACCCTAACCCTAAACCTAACCGTAACCCCAACCGTAACCCCAACCCACACTAATCCTAACCCCAACCCAAACCCCAACACATACCGCTACCCCCTATCCTTAACCCTAAACCCTAACCCCAACCCTAAGCCTAACCCCTAACCCTAACCCTAAATCATACTCTAAACCGAAATCTCTTCTAACCCTAAACCTAAGAGTAATGCTAACCCTAACCCCAACCATAACCCCCAACCCAACCCCAACCCTAACCCTAACCGTACCCTAACAAAACCCTATCCCTAACGCTATTCTAACCCTAACCCTAAACCGAAACGTCTTCGAACCCTAACCCCAACCGTACTCTAACCCCAACCCCACACCCAACCATAATCCTAATCCTACCCCTAACCCCAACCCCAAACCTAAACCTTTACCTACCCTAACCCTAACACTAACCCCAACCCAAACCCTAAACCCTAAATGCTAACCCTGAACCTAACCCCTGACCCTAACCCCCACCCCAAACCTAACCCTAACCGTACACTAACCCTATACCTATACCCATACCCCAACCATAACACTAACACAAACACTGACCCTAATCCTAATCCTAACCCTAAACCCAACTCTAAACCCCAACCCCAACGCTAACACTAACCCTAACTCTAACCCCAACCCCAAACCTAATCCTAACCCTAATCGTAACTCTAAAATTAACCCCAAGCCTAACCCTAACACCTACCCTTACCAATAACCCTACCCCTAGCCCCAACCGAAATCTAACACTAACCCTTATGTTAACTGTAACACTAAACATTACCCCACATCTAACTCTAACAGTAACCCTAGCCCAAACCCCAACCCATACTCCTACCACTAACCCTACCCCTATCCTAACCCCTAACCCTAACCCCTGAACCAAACCCCAACCCTAAACCCTAAACCTAACCCTAACCCCCAACCCCAACCCTTCCCCAACCGCACCCTAACCCCAACCTTAACCCTAACCCTATTCTAACCCCTAACCCCAAACCGAAACATATTCTGACCCTAACCCCAACCGTACCCCAACACTAACCCTAACCCTAACCCTAATCCTATCCCTAACCCCAACCCCAACCCTTCCCCCAACCGCACCCTCAACCCTAACCCCAACCATTGCCTTAGCAATAGCACCAGACCTAGGCCTAAACGTATCACTCGGCCTAAACCTACCCCAAATTTTAACCCTAACCCTAAACCCTAAACCCTTACCCTAACCCTAACCTTGACCCTAACCCCAACCACAGCCCCAACCCTAATCGCACACTAACCCTAAACCTCAACCCTAAACCTAACCCTAACGCTAAACCTAACACTAACCCTAATCCCAACCCCAACCCTAACCCCACCCCTAACACTAACCCTAACCCTAACACTAACCCTAACCCTAACCCTAACCCTAATCATAACCCCAAAACTAACCATAACCCTAACCCCAACCCAACCCAAACACTAACCCTACCTCTGACCCCAACACTGACCTTAACCCAATCCTAACACTAACCCTAATTCCAACCCATACCCCTGCCCCTAACCCTTCCCCCAACCCCTACCCCTAAAACTAACACTAGCCCCCAATCGTGCAACTAACCCTAATCTGAAAACTAAACCCCAACCCTATCCCTAACCTAACCTTAACCCTTATAAAGCAAACCTAACCCTAACTTTATTCTAACACTAACCCCATACCCAAACCTCTTAGACACTCAACCCAATAGTAACACTAACCCCAACCCTGACACCAAATACAACACTAAAACTAACGCTAATCCTAAACTCTAACCCCAAACCTAACCCCAAATCCTAACCCTTACACTAACCCTAGCTTGAGCCCCAGCCCCAGCCCCAGCCCCTAGGACTGGCTCTAGCCTTATTCCCAACCCTATCGCTAACACTAACCCAACCCTAACCCTAATCCTAAACCCAAACACAACCCCTTAATGCTACTCCTAATCCTAACACTAACCCTAACCCTAACCCTATCCCTAAACCCTAATCCTTAACCCTGACCATAAACACTAACACTAACACTAACCATAACCCAACCCTAGCCCTAACCCTAACTCTAACCCTAATCCTAAACCCGACACCCTAAACCTAACACTAACCCTAACCCTAACCACAACCTCTGACCCTATCCCTAACCGTAACCCTAACCCTAACCAAAACACCTGACCCTACCCCCTAACCGTAACCCTAAACCTAACTAAAACCCCTAACCCTACCCCTAACCTTAACGCTAACCCCAAACATAAATCCTAAACCCTAACCCTAACCCAATCCTAACACTAACCGCACCGCCACACCTACCTTAACCCTAACCCAAACCCTAAACCGAAACCTCTTCTAACCCTACACTAAGAGTAACGCTAACCCAAACCCCAAACCCAAGACCAACCCCAACCCTAACCCTAACCGCACCCTTACCCTAACACTAACTCTGACCTTATTGTTACAGTAATCCCAAACCTAATCCTCTTCTAACCCTAACCCCAAGAGTAATGCTAACCCAAATCCTATCACTAACCCCAACCCCAACACTAAACTTAAACCTATCCTAACCCTAAACCTAACACTAACCCTAACCATAACCCAACCCTAACCCTAACCCTAACCCCAAGCCTTACCCCTAACCCTAACCCTAAACCTCACCCTAAACTGAAACCTCTTCTACCCATAACCATAAGAGTAATGCTAACCCTAACCCTAACCCTAACCTAACAGCAACCCATACCCTTACCGTTACCCCCTAACTCTACCCCTAACCATAAAACAACACTAACCCAATGCTAACCCTAAACCTAACCCAAACACCAACACATACCGCTACCCCTACCCCTAATCCAAAACCCTAACCCTAAAACGGACCAAAACAGTAACCATAAACCCTAACCCTAACCCGAACCCTAAACCTTAAACCCTAACCCTAACCCTAACCCTAACCCAACTCTAACCCTAACCCTATCCCTTACCCTAACTTTATCACTAAACCCTAAACCCTAACACTAACCCTAACCTTAAACACTAACACTAATGTTAATCCTTACACAACAATAAAACTAGCCGTAACCCTAACTCCAACCCATTCCCCTACCCCCACACCGAACCCCAACCATAACTGTAACCCCTAACCTAACACTAATCCTACCCCTAACACTAACACTAACAGTAAACCTAAACCGAACCTAAAGCCAAACCTAACCCTAACCCCTAACTCTAACCCTAACCCTAACTCCTAACCCTAACCCCAACCCTAACCCTAACTCTAACCCCAAATATAACCGTAAACCTAACACTATCCCTAAGCCTAACCCCTAACACTAACTCGTCTAAACCTACCCATACCCCTAACCCTATCCCTAACCCTAACCCTAACCCTAACCACAAAACCTAACCCTACCCCTAATACTAAACCTAACCCTAACCCTATCCCTAACCCCTAAACCCAAACACTAACCCTAACCCTAACCATAACCCAACTTTAACCCTAACCCTAAGCCTAACACCTAACCCCTAACCCTAAACCTTACCCTAAACTGAAACGTCTTCTAAACCTAACCCTAAGAGTAATGCTAACCCTAATACTAACCCTAACCACAACCCCAACCCCAACCCTAACCCTAACCATATCCTAACCCTAATCCTATCACTAACCCCAACCCCAACCCTAAACCTATACCTACCCTTACCATAAACCTAACCCCAAACCCTAACCCCTACCCTTACCCATACCCCTACCCCAACCCTAACCAAACCCTATCCCTAACCCTAACGCTAACCGTAACAATAACCATTACCCTTAACCCAACCCTAACCCCTAACCCAAACCCCAACCCATAATTCTACCACTAACACTACCTCTAACAATAACCCCTAACCCTAACCCTGAACCAAACCCCAACCCTAAACCCCAAACCTAACCCTAACCCCAACCCCAACCCTACCCCTAACCGTATCCCAACCTTAACCCTAACCCTAACTTTAACCCTAACACTATTCTAACCCCAACCATAAACCGAAACCTCTTCTGACCCTAACCCTAAGCCTACCCTAACCCTAACCCCAACCTTAACCCCAACTCTTTCACTCACCCCAACCCCAACCCTACCCCTACCCGTACCCCAACCCTAGCCTAGCACTAGCACTCAGCCCCAGGCCTAACCCTATCCCTCGGCCTAACCCCTAACCCTATTCTTAACCCTAATCCTAAACCCCAAACCCTAACCCTAACCCTAAACCAACCCTAACCCTTACCCTAACCCAAGCCCCAACACATACCGCTACCCCTACCCCTACACCTAAACCCTAACCCTAAACCTGACCCATACCCCAACCCGAAACCCTAACCCTAACTCTAACCATAAACCTTAAACCATAACCCCAACCGTAAACCCAACCCAACTCAGAAACTAACCCCTAACCCTATCCCTTACCCTAACTCTATCACTAAATCCCAAACCCTAACACTAACCCTAACCCTAAACACTAACACTAACCCTAATCCTTACACAACAATAAAACTAACTGTAACCCTAACTCCAACACATTCCCCTACCCCTACCCCTGACCCGAACCCCAACCATAACCGTAACCCCATACCTAACACTAACCCTAACCCTAAAACTAACCCCAACACTAACCCTAAACCCTACCTAAACCTAAACCTAACCCCAACCCCTAACTCTAACCCTAACCCTAACTGTAACCCCTAACCCTATCCCTAACCCTAACTCTAACCCTAAACATAATCGTAAACCTAACACTAACCCTAACCCTAACTCTCTAACCCCTAACCCTAACCCTACCCCTAACCCTAACCCTAACTCCACCCCAACCCTAAACCTAACCACAACCCCTAACCCTATCCCTACCCCTAACCCTAACCCTAAACCCTAACCCCTAACCCTATCCCTATCCCTAACCCAACAATAACCCTTAGGCCTAACCCCAACACTAACCCCTAATCCTAACCCCAACTCTAAACACCAACTCTAAACCCCAACCCCAAAACTACCCTGCCCTATCCCCAACCCCAACCCCAAAGCTAACCCCTACCCGAACCCTACCCCAGCCGTAGCCCCCAACCTTAGCACTAGCCTTAGCCCCAACTCCAGCCATAGCCCCAACTCTAATCCCAACCCCAACCCCAACTCTTACCCCAACCCTTGCCCTAGCCATAGCCCCAGCCCCAGAACCAGCCCCAGCCCCAACCCCAGCCATAGACCCAACCCCAAGCCTAAACCTCACCCCTAACCCCCAACCCCAACCCCAACCCTAGCACTACCCTAAACCCAAACTTAACCCCTAACCCTAACTCCAACCCCAGACCTAGCCCTACCACTCTGCCCTAACACTATCCCTAGCCCTAAACTTAAACCTAACCATAACCATAAACCCTAAACCCCAACATTAATGCTAACCCTAACACTAACTCAACCCTAACACTAACCCTAACCCTAACCCCAAACCATACCCTTTCCCCTACCCCTATCCCTACCCCTAACCGTAACCTTAATGCCTAACCCTAACCGAACCCCTAACGCTAAACCTAACCCCAAATCGAAACCTCTTC
>CAKJTW010000359.1:0-17500 GCA_917880005.1 Nanger dama | reverse complement strand
CCTAACCCTAAACTCTATCTCTCACTCTAACCCTAACCCTAACCTCTAACCCTAACCGTAACCGTAACCCTAATCATAACCATAACCCTAACCCCAAATCCCAACCCCAAGAGTAACTCTAACCATAACACTAATCATAACCCTAACCCCAAACTCTAACACTAACCCTAACCCTAAACCGTAATCCCAAACCTAACCCTGCCTGAACCCTAAACCTAACCCTAACGCTAATCCTAAACACTAAAAACCTAACCCTAACCCTAACCATAACCCTAACCCTAAAATCTAACCCTTACCCTAACCTCGCCCTAGCCGTAGCCCCCAGCCCTAGCACTAGCCCCAGCCGTAACCCTAGCCATAGGCCCAACCTCAACCCTAACCCGAACCCCAAACCCAACCCTAACCCTACCCTAAACCTAAACCTAATCCTAACTCCAACGCTAACCCCAACCCCTAACCTTAACGCTAACACTAACCCTAAACCTAACCCCAAATCTAACACTAACCTTTACCCTAACCCTAACCCCCAACCCCTAAGGCTAATTCTAACCCTAAGCCTAACCCCAACACTAACCCTAACCCTATACTTTACACCCTAATCCTAACCCTAACCCTAACCATACCCATACCCCAAATCCCATAACTAAACCTCACCCCAACCGTAAACCCTATCCCTAACTTTAACCTTAACTCTAAACTCCCACACCCTAACGCCAACCCTAACCCTAAACCAACCATAAACCTAACTCTAACCCTAACAAGAAGTCCTAACTCTACCCCTAACACTAACCCCTAACCCTAAACTTAACCCCTAACCTTAGCCCTAGCACTATCCCAAACTGTAACCCTATCCCTAGCCCCAACCCTAACCCTAACCCTAATCCTAAACCCTAAACCCTAACTTTAACTCTAACCCCAAACCAACCCTAACCCTAACCCTAAACCCTAACATTAACCCTAACCCTATCCCTAACCCCAAATCCTAACCCTAACCCCTAACACCTAACCCCAACACCTAACCCTAACCCCAACCCTAGCACTAGCCCCAGCCCCAACCCTATCCCTAGCCCTACCTTAACCCTAACCCTAACCCTAACCCAAACCTAAACCTAACCCCAAACGATAACCCTACCTCTACCCCTACCCCTAACCTTAACCCCTAACCTAACCCTAACCCCTAACCCTAATCCCTAAACCCTAACCCTAACTCAACCCTAACCCTAACCCCAAACCTTAACCCTAACACTAACCTAACACTAACCCCAAATCCCAAACACTATCCCTAATCCTAATACCATAAACCTAAACCTAACCCTATTCTAACCCTAACCCTAAACCTAAACCTCCTCTAACCCCAAACCTAACAGCAACCTTACCCCCTAACCCTAACCCTAACCCCAACCTTACCACCTAAACCCCAACCCTAAACCTAACAGTAACGCTAATCCTAATACTAAACATAACTCCAACCCTAAACCTATACCTAACACTACCCTAACCCTATCCATAACCCTAACCCTAAACTTAAACCATAACCCTAAACCTAGCACTAGCCTTAGCCCTAAAAGTATCCATAACACTAAACCTAACCCTTACTCTAGCCCCAACACTAAACACTAACCCCAAATCTAACCCCAAATCTAACCCTAATCCTAACCATTAACTCTAAACCCCAAGCCTAACCCCAAACGTAGCCCCAGCCATAACCCCAACCTAGCACTAGCCCCAGCCCCACGCAAGCCCCAGTCCCAACCCTAACCCCAACCTAATCCCAACCCCAAATCCCAAACCCTAATCCCAACCCCAATACCCCAACCCCAATCCTAACCCTATTCTCAACCCCAACCCCAAACCTAAACCTATTCTAACCCTAACTCTTACAGTAATGGTAACCTTAACCCCAACCCCAACCCCAACCCCAACCCTAACCCTAACCCTACCATAACCCCTAACCCTAACCCCTAGCTCTAGACCTAGCCCCATACCTAGCACTAACCCCAGACCTAACCATATCCCTAACCCAAACCCCAACCATAACCCCAATACTAAACCCCAACCATACCCCAAACACAACCCCTAACCCTAACCCACACATATCTTTAAACCTTCCCTAACAATAACTAGTATAACCCTAACCCTAACCCTGCCCCTAACCAGACGCCTACCCCTAACCCAAACCCTATTCTTAAACCCTATTCCATAACCCTAACCCTACACCTAACACTAAACACTAACCCTTACCTTAATCCTAACCCAACCCTAACACTAACCCTAACCCTAACACTAACCACAACCCCTACACCTACCCCTAACCCCAGCCCCAACCATATTCTCAACCCCTAACCCCAAACCTAACCCACTTCTAACACTAAACCTAATAGTAACGCTAACCCCAACCCCAAACCTAACCCCAATGCCAACCCTACCCTAACCCCAACCCTAACCCCAAACCCCAACCCTAACCCCAGCCCTAGTCCTAACTCTAATCCTAACCCCAAGTTTAACCCCAACACCCATATTGAGCCTAAACACATTCCCTAACCCCACTCCTAAGTTTAACACTAAACACCAACACTAACCATAACCCTAATCCTACCCTAACCATAACCCCAACAATAGACGTAGTCCCAACCCTAACCCTATCCCTAACTTTAACCCTAACACCTATCCTAAGCCTAAACACTTTCTCTAACCCTAAACCTAAACCCTAACCCTAAACCAAACCTTAATCCCTAACCCTAACTATAACCCTATCCCTAACCCTAACCCCCTATCCCTATCCCTACCCCAACTCTAACCCCAACCATAACAGTAAACACTAACCCTAACCCTATCCCTATCCCTAGCCTTAGCCCTAGCACTAGCCCTAGTCCTAACCCTATCCCTAGCCTAAACATAACCCTAACACTAACTCTAACCCCTAACACTAACCCTAACCCTAACCCCTAATCATAACTCTAACCCTAACCTATACCTTAAACAAACTCTAACTCTAACCTTAAACCCTAAACCGTAAAGATATCCCTATCCCTAACCCAACCCTAACTCTAACCCAAACCCTAACCCTAACCCTAACACAACCCCCTAATCCTATCCCTCCCCTTAAACCTAACCCCAACCCCAACCCTTACCATATCCCTAAACCCTAAACCCTTACCTTAACACTAAACACCAACCTTAACACTAACCCTAAACAAACCCTAACCCTAACCATAACCCTAACACTAACCACAACCCCTAACCCTATGCCTTCCTCTACCCCCTAACCCTAACCCTAGCCTTAGCCCCAGCCCCAGCCCTAACAACATCCCTAGCTCTAACCCTAAACCTATCCTTAGCCCTAACCCTAACCCTAACCCAACCCTAATCCAAACCCCAACTCTAACCCCAACCCCAACACTAAAACCTGAACACTAAACCTACCACTTACCCTAAACGTAAACTCTAACCCTAACAAACCCTAAACCAACCCAAACTCTAACCCTAACCCTAACCACAACCCCTAAACCTACCCCCAACCTTTAGCCTAACCCTAAACCAAACACTAACCCTATCCCTAAACCCTAAACCCTAACCCTAACCCTAACCAAAAACACTAACCATAACCCTCAACCAACAGTAACCTTAACCCTAACCTTAACACTAACCCCAACCCATATCCCTACCCCTACACCTACACCTTACCCTATCCCTAACCCTAACCCTAGCCCTAGTCCCAACCCTAACCCTAATCCTAACTTTAACCCTAACACCTATCCTAAGCCCAAACCCTTTCCCTAACCCCAACCCCAACCCAACCCCAACACTAAACCCAACATTAAACCTAGTCTTAGACCCAACCCCAGCCCTAGTCTTAAACCTACCCCTAGCCCCAGCCCCAACCTTAGCACTAGCCCCAACCCTAATCCCAACACTTATCCCTAACCCCAACCATAGCCCCAACCCCAACCATAACCGTAGCCCCAACTCGTTTAACCTTAACCTCTAACTCTAAAACTACCGCTACCCCTAAAACTAACCTATCCCTAACTCTAACTCTAACCCACACCATAACCACAACCCTTAACCCTACCGTTAACCCTATTTCTAACCCTAACACCCTTACCATATCCCTAAACCTTAATCCAGAACCCTAACCCTAAAACTAACACTAAACACTAACTGTAGCCCCAACCCTAACCCAAACCTAACCCTAACTCTAACCTTAACACTAACCACAACCCCCAAACCCACACCTAACCCTAGCCCTAACCTTAAAAATAACCCCTAGCCCTAGCCCAAACCCCTAGCCCTAGTCCTAACGCTAAACCTAAACGAACCAAACTGCAACCTAACCCCAACCCTAACCCTATTCTAACCATAATCCTAAACTTAAACTTCTTCTAACCCTAACCCCTAAAAGTAACGCTAACTCTAATCCTATCCTTAACCCCAATCCCAACCCTAAACCTAAACCTACCCTAATCCTAAACCTAACCCTAACGGTACACGTAACCACAACTCTAACACTAACACTAACCCTAACCCTAACCCTAACTCTAAAACCTAACCCTAACCCTAAAACCTAACCATAAACATAACTCAAACCCTAACCCTAACTGCAACCCATACCCCTACCCTTACCCCTACCACTACTCCTAATCCTAACCACACCCTATCCCTAACCCTAATGCTAACCCTAACTGTAACCCTAACACTAATCCTATACCTAATCCTAACCCTAACCCTAACCACAACACTAACCCTAACACTAACCCTATCCCTAAACCTAACAATAAACCCTAAACCTAACCCCAACCCTAAATGCTAACCCTAATCTTAACCCTAACCCTAACACTACCACTAACCCTACCCCTAACCTAACCTTAACCCTAACCCTAAACCCTAACCCTAACACTAACCCTACTCAGTCCTTACCCTAAACCTAACTCCAACCCATACAAATACCCCTAACCCTAACGCTATCCCTAAACCGTAATCCCTAACCCTAAACATTAACCCTAACCCTAAACATAACCCAAACCTAACCCTAACACTGACCCTAACCCTAGCCTTAGCACTAGCACCAGGCCTAGGCCTAACCCTAATCCTTGGCCTAAACCCAACCCTATTCTTAACCCTATCTCTAAACCTAAAACCCTAACCCTAACCCTAACCCCTGAACCCTAACCCCTGACCCTAACCCCAACCCCAACCCTAACCCTAACCGCACACTAACCCTATTCCTAAACCCTAACCCTAACCCTAATGCTAAACCTGACACTAACCCTAATCCTAACCCTAACCCTAAACCCAACCTTAACCCTAACCCTAACCCTAACCCTAATCATAACCCCAAAACTAACCCCAACCCTAACCCTAACCTTACCCTAGCACTAACCCTAAATTCTAACCCTAACACTAACCTTAATCCAAACCTAACCCCTACCCCTAACTACAACCCATATACCTACGCCTACCCCTTCCCCTAACCCCTAACCCCAACCCTAACCCTAGCCCCCACCCTGCCACTCACCTTAATCTTAACACTAAACCCTAACACTATCCCTAACCTAACCCTAACCCTAATAAACTAAACCTAACCATAACTTTATTATAATGTTAACCCTAAACCCAAATCTCTCTAAACTCAACCTAACAGTAATGCTAACCCTAAACCTAACCCCTAACCCCAACCCCAACCCTAACCCCAACCGTACCCTAAACCTAACACTAACCCTAACCCCATGGTAACCGTAACCCCAAACCTAATCCTCTTCTAACCCTAACCCTAACAGTAATGCTAACCCTAATCCTATCCCTAACCCCAACCCCAACACTAAACTAAAACTTACCTTAACCCTAAACCTAAAACTAACCCTAACCATAACCCAATCCTAACCCCTAAACCTAAGCCTCAACCCCTAAGCCTAACCCTAAACCTTACCCTAAACGAAACATCTTCTAACCCTAACCCCAACCCTACCCTAACCCCCAACCCATAACCTTACCGTTACCCCCTACCCCTACCCTTAACCTTAAACAACCCTAAACCTACCATGACGCTAACCCTTTCTCAATCTTAAAACTAACCCTAACTCTAACACTAACACTAACCTTAACCCTAACCCTAAACCTAACCTAACCCTAACCCAACCCTAACCCTAACCCAAACCGCAACACATACCTCTACCCCTACCCCTAACCATAAAGCCTAAACCTAATCCTAAGCCTAACCCCCTAACCCTACCTCTAAATCATACCCCCAAACCGAAACCTCTTCTAACCCTAAACCTAAGAGTAATGGTAACCCTAATCCTAACCCCTAACCCCAATCCCAACCCCAACCCTAACCCTAACTGTAACCCAACACTAACCGTATCCCTAACCCTATTCTAACCGTAACCCCAAACCGAAACCTCTTCAAACCCTAACCCTAACCGTACTTCTAAACCCTAACCCCAAACCTAACCCCAACCCTAACCATAAACCCAAATCTAACCCTAACCCTAACACCTACCCTTTCCCATACCCCTACCCATAACCCGAATCCAACACTAACCCTAACCCTAATGCTAACTGTAACACTAACCATTACCCCAAATCTAACCCTAACCCTAACCCTAACACAAATCCCAACCCATACTCTTACCACTAACCCTACCCTTAACCCTAAACCCTAACCCTAACCCCTGAACCAAACCCCAACCCTAAACCCTAAACCTAACCCCTAACCCCAACCCCAACCCTACCCCTAAACCGTTCCCTAACCCTAACCCTAACCTTAACCCTAACCATATTCTAACCCTAACCCCAAACTGAAACCTCTTCTGACCCTAACCCCAACCGCACCCCAACCCTAACCCTAATCCTATCCCTAACACCCACCCCACCCCTAACTCTAACCATACCCTAACCCTAAACCCAGCCTAAGCACTAGCACTAGCCCTAGGCCTAACCCCATCCCTCGGCCTAACCCCCAACCCTATTCTTAACCCTAACCCTAAACCCTAAACCCGAACCCTACCCCTAACCCTAACCCAAACCTAACCCTAACCCAAACCCAAACCCCAATACATACCACTACCCCTACTGCTAACCCTAAATCCTAACCCTAAACCTGACCCAT
Organism: Nanger dama; assembly: GCA_917880005.1. Lineage (NCBI taxonomy): Eukaryota > Metazoa > Chordata > Mammalia > Artiodactyla > Bovidae > Nanger > Nanger dama. The sequence continues at coordinate 10,392 of CAKJTW010000359.1, read as the reverse complement.
ACCCTAACCCTAACCCTAACCCTAAACTGTTCCCTAACCCTAACCCCAAACAGTTCCCTAACCCCTAACCCTAACCTAACAGCAACCTTACCCCCTAACCCCAACCCTAACCCTAACCCTAACCCTATTCTTAACCCTAACTCTAAACCCTAAACTCTAACCCCAACCCTAACCCTGACCCTAACCCCAACCCAAACCCTAACCCCAACCGTACCCTAACCCTAACCCCATGGTAACCATAACCCTAACACTAACTAAAACCCCTAACCCTACTCCTACCCCTAACCCTAAACCCAAACATAAATCCTAAACCCCAACCCCAATCCAATACTAACCCTACCCCTACCCCTACCCCTAAACCTAACACAAACCCTAAACCCAAACCTCTTCTACCTTACCCCAAGTGTAACGCTAACCTTCAACCTAAACCTAACTCCAACCCCAACCCTAACCCCAACCGCACCCTAAACCTAAAAGTAACGCTAACCCTATTGTAACCGTAACCCTAAAACTAATTCTTTTCTAACCCTACCCTAACAGGAATGCTAACCCTAATCCTATTCCTAACCCCAACCCCAACACTAAACTTAAACCTATCCTAACCCTAAACCTAACACTAACCCCAACCATAACCCAACCCTAACCCTAACCCTAAGCCTAACCCCCAACCCCTAACTCTAAACCTTACCTAAAATGAACCCTCTTCTACCCCTAACCCTAAGAGTAATGCTAACCCTAACCCTAACCTAACACCAACACATACCCTTACCGTTACCCCCTAACCTTACCCCCTAACCGTAAAACAACCCTAACCCTAATGCTAACCCTTACCCCAACCTTAACACTAAACCTAACTCTAACACTAACGCTACCCTAACCTTAAACCTAAACCCTAACCTTAAACCTAACCCAACCCTAACCCTAATCCTAACACAAACCCCAACACATACCGTTACCCCTACCCCTAACTCTAAACCCTAACCCTAAACCTGACCAAAACAGTAACCCTAAACCCTAACCCTAACCCTAAACGTAAACCTAAACCATAACCCTAACCGGAACCCTAACCAAACTCTAACCCCAAACTTAACTCCAACCCTATCCTTTACACTTACTCTGTCACTAAACCCCAAACCCTAACACTAACCCTAACCCTAAACACTAACACTAACCCAAATCCTTACACAACAATAGAACTAACCGTAACCCCAAATCCAACACATTCCACTACCCCTACCCCTATCCCGAACCCTAATCATAACTGTAACCCCTAACCTAACACTAATCCTAACCCCAACACTAACCCTAAACCCTACCTAAACCTAATCTTAACCCTAACCCTTAAGTCTAACCCCAACACTAACTGTAACCCTAACCCCAAACCTAACCCTAACTCTAACCCTAATCATAACCATAAACCTAACACTATCCCTAACCCTAACCCCTAACCCTAACTCGTCTAAACCTTCCCCTACCCCTAACCTTATCCCTACCCCTAATCCTAACCCAACTCTAACCCTAACCCTAACCCTAACCACAACCCCCTAACCCTACCCCTAATACTAACACTAACCCTAACCCTAACCCTTACCCTATCCCTAAACCTAACCCTAAACACTAACCCTAACCCTAACCATAATCCAACCTGAACCCTAACCCTAAGCATAACCCCTAACCCTAACCCTAAACCTCACCCTAAACTGAAACCCTTCTAACCCAAACCCTAAGAGTAATGCTAACCCTAACACTAACCCCTAACCCCAACCCCAACCCGAATCCCAACCCTAACCCCAACCGCACCCTAAAACTAATCATATCCCTAACCCCAAACCCAATCCTAAACCTATACTTACCCTAACCATAAACCTAACCCTAACCCTAACCCCTACCGTTACCCAACACTTTCCCTAACCCTAAAGCTAACCGTAACACTAACCATTATCCTAAATCTAACCCTAACCCGAACCCCAACCCCTACTCCTAACACTAACACTACCCCTAACCCTAACCCCTAACCCTAACCCTGAACCAAACCCCAACCCTAAACCCTAAACCTAACCCCTAACCACAACTCCAACCCTACCCCTAACCGTACCCTAACCCTAACCCTAACCTTAACCCTAAGACTATTCTATCCCTAACCCTCAACCGAAACCTCTTCTGACCCTAACCCCAACCGTACCCCCAACCTTAACCCTAATCCTATCCCTAAACCCAACCTCAACCCCAGCCCCAACCCCTAACCCTAATCCTAACCTTAGCACTAGCACTAGCCCCAGGCCTAACCCTATCCCTCAGCCTAACCCTAACCCTATTCTTAACCCCTAACCCTAAACCCTAATTCCTAACACTAACCCTTAACCTAACCCAACCACCTAACCCTAACCCTAACCCAAACCCCAACACATACCGCTTCCCTACCACTAATCATAAACCCTAACCCTAAACTGAACCATACCCCAACACAAAACCCTAACCCTAACCCCTGACCCTAAACCTTAAACTGTAACCCTAACCCTAACCCAACTCTTTCCCTAAACCTAACCCCTAACCCTATCCTTTACCCCAACACTATCACTAAACCCCAAACCCTAACACTATCCCTAACCCTAAACACTAACACTAACCCTAATCCTTACACAACAATAAAACTAACCATAACCCTAACTCCAACCCATTCCCCTAGCCCTACCCCCTACCCCAACCCTCAACCATAACCATAACCCCTAACCTAACACTAACCCTAACCCTAACACTAACCCTAACACTAACCCTAAACCCCTACCTAAACCTACACCTAACCCTAACCCCCAACTCTAACCCTAGCCCTAACTGTAACACTAACCCTAAACCTAACCCTAACTCTAACCCTAAACATACCCATAAACCTAACACTGTCCCTAAACCTAACCCTAACCCTAACTCGTCTAAACCTACCCATACCACTCACCCTATCCTGAACCCTAACCCCAACCCCAATTCCCAACCTTAACCCTAACCCCAACCCCAACCCCTACCCCTAACCCTAAGCCTACCCCCCAAACCCAACCCCAACACTAACCCTAACACTAACCCTAAACATAAAACTAACCCCAAAATTAATCTTAACTCTAACCCCAAACCCATCCCTAATTTTACACTAACACTAACACTAACCCTATCCCAAACCCCAAACCCTAAACCCCAACCCCAAACCTAAACCCCAACCCCAACTCCAACACTAACCCAAACCCCAACCCCAACTCCAAAACCCAACCCCAAACCAAACCCCAATCCCTAATCCTAACCCCTAACCCTATCCTAGCCCCAGCCATTGCCCCAGCACCAGCCCCAGGCCTAGCCCTTTCCTTAGGCCTAACGCCATCTCTACCCTTAACTCTAACCCTAAACCCCAAAACCAACCCTAACCCCAACCCAACCCTAACCCAAACCAAACCCTAACCCCAACCCATACCCCTACACTTCCCTTACCCTTACACCTAACCAAATCCTAACCCTAACCTTAACGCTAACCCTAACACTAACCCCAAACCCTAAGCCTAAACCCAAACCTAACCCCTAACCCCAACACTAACACTAACCCTAACACTAACACTAACCCCAGCCCTAACCCTAAACCTAACCCCTAACACTAACTTAACAATAAAACTAACACTAAACACTAACCCTAACACTAACCCTAACCCAACCCCAAACCTAACCCCTAACTCCAAGCCATACCCTACCACTACCCATAACCCCTAACCCTAACCCTAAACCAATCCCTAAACCCTAATCCCTAACTCCCAACCCTAACCCTAAAAACTAACCCTAACTCTAACCCCTAACCCTAACTCTTCTAACCCTAACCCTAACCCAAACCCTAACCCCAAACCTAACCCTAACCCTAACCCTAACCATAAACACTAACCTTAACCCTAACCCTAACTCATCTAACCCTAACCCTAAACCTAAACCTAACAATAACCAAAACCCCTAATCCTACCCCTAACCCTAACCCTAACTATAACTGTAACCCCAACCCAAACCCCAACCCCATAACTAACCCTAACACTAACACTAACTCGTCTAAACCCAAACATAACCCAACCCTACAACTACACCTTACCTTAACCCTACCACTAGTCCTAACACTAACCCTATCCCTAACCCTATCACTAAACCCTAATCCCTAACGCTATCACTAACCCTAAACACTAATCCTAACCATAACCCAAACCTAACCCCAAACCTAGCCCTAACCCTAACCCCTAACATTAACCCTAAACCCAAAACCCTAACCCTAATCCTATCCCTAACCTTAGCCCCAAATTCTCACTGTATCCCTAAACCTGGCCATAGCCATAGCCCCAGACAATACCTAGCACTTACCCTAACCCTAACACTAACCCTAATGCTAACCCGAAACCCTAACCCCTAACCCTAACCCAAACCCAACCCTAACCCTAAAACTAACCCTAACCTTAACCCCTAACCCTAACCCTAATCATAACCCCATACCCTAACCCCAAACCTAACCCCAAACCTAACCCTAATCTTAACCCCAACCCTAACCCTAATCCTAACCATAACCCCAAACCTAACCCAACCGTAACCCCAACCCTAAACCTAAACCTAACACTAACCAAAACCCCTATCCTACCCTTACCATTAACCCTAACTCTAACTGTAACCCTAACCCTATCACTAACCCTAACCCTAACCCCTAACCCTAACACTAACACTAAATTGTCTAAACCTGAACATAACCCAACCCTACTCCTACCCCTACCCATAACCCCAAACCTAACCCAACCCTTCCCCTACCCCTATCCCTAACCTTAACCCTAACCCAACATTACCCCTATCCCTAACGTTAACACTAAAACTCACCCAACCCTAACACTAACCCCTAACCCTATCCCCAGACCCAAACCTAGCCCCAGCACTAGATGTCAACCGAGCCCCAGCCCTAATCCTAACCCCTGAACTCTAAACCCTAACCCCAACCCCAACCCAACGCTAACCACAACCCCTAACCCTACCCTTAAACTTAACACTGACCCCAACTGTAGGCCTAGCCCCAGCCCTAGCATTAACCCTAACCCTAATCCAACCATAACCCTAACCATAAACCTAAACTCAATCCCTAACCGTACCCTTAACCCTAACCCCAAACCTTTCCAAAAACCCTGAACCCTAACCCTCAATCTGACCCTAAACACTAACCCCAACCCTAACCCTAACACTAACCCTAACCCTAACCCTAACTCCTAACCCCAAGTCAAAACCCAACACTAAACCCCAACCCTAACCCTAACCCCAAACTCTAACACTAAACCTAACGCTAACTGTAACCATAACCCCAACCCTAACCCTAACACTAACTCGTCTAAACCTAAACATAAACCATCCCTACCTCTACCAATACTTAACCGTAAAACTAGCCCAACCCTAACCCTACCCCTAACCCCTAACCTAAACCTAACCCAACCCTACCCCTACCCTGAACGTTAACCCAAAACTCACTCAACCCCTAACCTTAACCCTAGCCCTAGCCCAACCCCTAACCCCTAGCCCTAGCCCTAGGTCTAACACTAGCACTAGCCCCAACCCCAACCCCTAAACATAACGCCAAACTGTAAACCCTAACATTAACCATAACCCTAATACCAACCCCAACCACAACCCCTAAACCTACACTTAAACTTAACACTAACCCCAACCGTAGGCCTAGCACTACCCCTAGCATTAACCCTAAACCTAACCCTAACCCAACCCACCCTAACCCTAACTCTTTCCGAAACCATATCTCTAAACCAGAACTCTTACCCTAACACTGAACACTAACCCTAACCATAATCTTATCCGAAACCTGAGCCTAACCCCAACCCAACCCCTAACACTAACCTTAAACCTAAAACCCCAACCCTACTCCTAACTCTAACCTTAAACCCAAATCCTAACTGTAACCATAAACCTAGCAGTAGACATAGCCCCAGACAATACATAGCCCCAGCCCTACCCTAACCTTAACCCTAACCCTAACTCAAACCCTAACCCTAACAGTAACCCTAACCTCAACCCAAATCCTAACCCTAATCCTAACCCTATACCCCAACCCTAACCCTAAACCGAAACCCTAAACCTAACCCCTAACCTTAACTCTAACCCCAAACCGAATCCTAACCATAAACCTAACCCCTAACCCAACCCTAACCCTAACCCTAACCCCAAACCTAACACTAACCAAAACCCCTAATCCTACCCCTAACCCTAACCCTAACCTTAACTTTAACCCAAACCTAAGCCTAACCCAAAACCTAACCTCAATCCCTAACCCTACCCTTAACCCTAACCCTAACTCTTTCCCAAAACCCGGAACCGTAACCATCAATCTGACCCTAAACACTAATGCTAACCCTAGCCCTAACCGTAACACTAAACATAACCCAAACCCCTAAACCTAACTCAAAACCTAACACAAAACCGTAACCCCTAACCCTAACCCTAACTCTTAACCCTAACCCTAACTCTAAACCCTAACCCTAACTCTAACTGTAACACTAACCATAACGCTATCCTTATCCCTAAACCCTAACCCTAAACACTAACCCTAACTCTAACCTCTAACCCTAACCCTAACCCTAACCTTAACACCAACCTAACCCTAACCCAAACCCCAAACCTAACCCTAACCCCACCCAAACCCTAACCAGAACCCCAACCCTAACCCCTAACCCTAACCCCAACCCCAACCCCAACCCCAACCCCCTAACCCTAACCCTAACCCTAATCCTACCTCTAAACCAAACCCCAACCCTAACCCTAAACCAACCCCTAACAATAAGCCTAACCCCAAACCTGACACTAAACCTAACCCAAACCCCAACCACAACCCTAACCCCTACCCCAACCCAACCCGAACCTTAACCCCAAAATGCATCCCACCCCTAATCCCAACCCCTACCCTAACCCCAACCCCAACCGCAACCCTAACCCTAACGCTAAACCTAATGCTAGTCACTAACCCTAACCCTAACCCTATCCACTAACCCTAACACTAACGCTAAACCTAACCCCTAACCCTTACCTTAACCCTAACTCTAATGCTAAAACTAAGGCAACGCTAACCCTAACGCAAACCCTAAACCTAAACCCCAACCCCTGACCCTAAGCCTAACCCCCAACCCTAACCCAAACCCGTACCAAACCCTAACCTTAACTCTAATCCTAACCACTAACCCTAACCCTAACCCTAAACCCTAAACCCTAACCCCTAACCCTAACCCTAACCCCAACCCTTAACCCTAACCCTATACCTAACCCCAAACCAACCCTAAACATAACCATAACCCTAACCCTATCTCACACATAGCATTAACTCTACCTCTCCCCCTATCCATGACCCTAACCCCAAACCCTAAACCCACACCTAACCCTAACCCCTAACTCTAACTCAAACCCTAGCCCTAACACTATACCTAACCCTATCCCTAACACTAAACCCTAACCCTATCCCTAACTTCTAACCCCTAACCGATAACCCCAAGACTAACCCTAACTCGTCCAAACCTAACCATAAACGTACCTCTACCCCTACCCCTAACCCAACCGTAACCTTATCCCTAACCCTAACCACAACCCCTAAACCTACCTGCACCACTACCCCATCCATAAACATAACCCTATCCCTAAATCCTAAACCAAAACACTAACCCTAACCCTAACACTAAACACTAACCCTTACCTTAGCCCTAACCCTAACACTAACCACAACCCCTAAACTTACCCCCAACCCTAGCCTTAAACCTATTCTCACCATAACCATAAACCTAACTCTCTATAACAATAAACCTAATAGTAACGCTAACCTTAACCCTAAACCTAACCCCAACGCCAACCCTACGCTAAACCTACCCTAACCCCGGCCCTAGGCCTAACCCTAACCCTAAACCTAACTTTAACCCCTAACACATATCCTAATCCTAAAATCTTTCCCTAACCCCTAACCAAAATCCCTAAACCTTACCTTAACCCTAACACTATCCCTAACCCTAATCCTAACCCCTAACCCTATCGCTAATCGTAACTCTAACCCTAACCATAACACTAAACACTTACCATAACCCTAAGCCCCAAACCTAAGCCTAACCCCTAACCCTAAAACTAACACCAATCCCAACCCTAACTCTAACCCCAACCCCAACCGTAACGCTAACCATAACGCTAACGCTAACCCTAACCCTAACCCTAAACCCTGACCCTGATTCTAACCCTAACACTAACCCTAATACTAAACCCTAACACTATCCCTAACCCTAAGCACTAAACCTAAGCCTAACCCCAACCCCTAACTCTAACCCTAACCAAAACCCCTAACCCTATCCCTAACCCTAAAACAAACCCTAACCCTAAACCTTTCCCTAACCCTAACCCTAAACCAAACTCTAACCCTAACCCTAATCCAAACCCCTAAACCAAACCCTACCCTAACCCCAACTCCAAACCCAACTCTAACACCAACCTCAACCCCTAAACATACCCCGAACCCCAACCGCAACCCCTAACCCCAACCACAATACCAACCCTAAACCCAACCCCAATCCCAACCCTAAACGCCACCCCAATCCTAACCCCCAACCCCAAAACCTAACCCCTAACCCTAACACCTAACCCTAACTCTAACCCTAACACTGAACCATAACCATAACCCCTACCCCAACCCTAACCCTAACACTAATCCTAACCACTAACCCTAACCCTAACCCCAACCCCTAACCCATAACCCCAACCCCTAACCCCCAACCCTAACCCCAACCCTAACCCTAACCCTATCCCTAACCCCTAACGCTAACCATAACCCCTACACCAACCCCTAACCCTAACACTAATCCCAACCCCCAACCCGAACCATAACCCCTACCCCAACCCTAAACCTAACACTAATCCCAACCACTGACCCTAACCCTAACCCCAACCCATAACCCTAACCCCAATCCTAAACCCAAACCCAACACTAAACCTCTTCTAACCCCAAACTTAAGAGTAACGCTAACCCTAACCCTAACCCCAACCCTAACCCTCAACCCTAACCCCTAACGCTAACCATAACCCCTACCCCAACCCTAACCCTAAACCTAATCCTAACCACAAACCCTATCCCTACCCTAAACCCTAACAATAACACTAACCCCTAACCCCCTAACCCCAACCCTAACCCTAACACCTAACCCTAACCATAACGCTAACCCCTAATCCTAACCATAACCCATACATAGCTTTAACCCTACCCCTACCCCTATCTCTAACCCTAACACTAACCCCCAAACCTACACCTAACCCTAACCCCTAACCCTAACTCAAACCCTAGCCCTAACACTAAATCCTAAACCTCAGCCTACCATTAATCCCTAACCATAACCCTAACTTCTAACACTAACTGCTAACACTAACCCTAACCCTAACTCGTCTAAACCCAACCCCTAACCCAACCTTACCCCTACCCCTAACCCAACCGTAACCTTATCCCTAACCCTAACCACAACCCCTAAACATACCTGAACCACTACCCCTACCCATAACCATAACCTATCCCTTAACCCTAAACCATAAATCTAACCCTAACCCTAACACTAAACACTAACCCTTACCTTAACCCCTAAACCAACCCTGACACTAACCCCAACCCCACACTAACCACAACACCTAAACCTACCCCTACCCCTAGCCCTAACCTTATTCTAATCATAACCCTAAACCTAACTCTCTATAACAATAAACCAAATAGTAATGCTAACCTTAAACCTAAACCCAACCCCAACGCGAACCCTACCCTAAACATACCCCTAACCCCAGCCCTAGGCCTATCTCTAACCCTAACCCTAACTTTAACCCTAACACATATCCTAAGCCTAAAGTCTTTACCTAACCCTAACCCTAAACCTCAACCCCAAGGCTAACACTAATACCTAACCCTAACCTTAACACTAACACAATCACTAACCTTAACCCCAAACCCTAAACCTATCCCTACCCTTAAATCTAACCCCAACCATAACACTAAACACCTACCGTTACCCTAGTCCTAGACCTACCCTATCACTAGCCCTAGCACTAGCCCCAATCCTAAACCTATCCTTAGCCCAAACAATAACCCTAACTGTAACCCTAACCCTAACACTAACCCTAACCCTCAAATCCTTACCCTAAGCCTAACCGCCACACCTAACCCTAACGCTAACCCTAAACCTAACACCAACCTAATGCTAACCCTAACCACAACCCTAACCCTAACCACAACCCCAACTCTAACCCTAACCCCAACCCTAAACCTAACCCTAGCCCTAACCCTAATGCTAAACCTAACGCTAACGCTAACCCTAACGCTAAACCTAACCCTAAACCCTGACC